>JAMKCH010079223.1:0-11379 GCA_023653785.1 Ophioderma brevispina | reverse complement strand
TATTCATAAGGTTATGTGATGTAATTGGCCAATGAGGGACATGGTAAGAAATTCTGAAGGTACATGAGATATAGGTCTATTTGATTTGTTACTCACGGGGTGTTAAAACCAATTGGTAAACATAGACTGTTAATCGTAATAAGAATTCAGAAACTTTGGGAGGTTTTATTTAAAAAGGTGCACGGAGATTTTTGAGACACCCATATGGTGCCATACAAGTAATTTCATATAGATTAGACACTCAATAATGTTCTTATCCTTATTAATGCCACAGAAATGTCCTTAAAAGAGAGAAAAAGGTAATTTTTGACTTGCTTATATTTTCAATGTAAACATAGGCTTAATTCATATTTGCTCCTATACCTAAATTCTAAATTTTCACAAATTTTGTACCAAAGAAACAGTTCTCAGCTTAAACCTTTCAGATGGGGATGTTTTGGATGGCAAAGCTCTTAACATCAGGGCCAAAAATTAGACTTTCATTTTTGGTGTCTCCTGTACGAAGGTTCTGGTAGGCACATACTAGTCCAAATCGTGTGTCCGTATGTCGTCCGTTGGTCCGTCCGTATGACCCGGTTAACTTCTTTTAAAATGCTCTCTGCAGGCTAAACGCTATCCCCCGAATATTTCAAACTTTGAATAGGAATGATAGAGTGAGGTGCCCCAATATTATTGTAGCTTTTTTGGCTCATTATTTGCCTATTCCTCTGAATTTGAATTAGCTTATTTGCATATTTTTCAGACATTTCGGTTAACCGTTTTGTAAAATGCTCTGCTGGCTAACGCTAATATCCCGATTTACTTCACTTGGTAGGGTGATAAAGTGGGGGCCCAAATATGTGTAGCTTTTTTGGCTGCATTATTTGCCTATCCATGAATATAATTAGCTTTATTTTTGGTCGGTCAAAATGACAACCCTTCCCCCCCCCAGGCCTTTGGTGTGCAAGTTATCTGTAGTCCGTAAGGGCGTGGCTTCATTATGTAACTTTGTGGAAGGAAGTGGTTAAAGAGTTCTCGACATGATTTGATTTTGGTCATGTTTCCGTGAATTACGTATGCAAATGATCTAATGGATATGCAAAAATCAGCGCAATCCGCTATATTTTGAAACGGTACAGGGTCGGATATGCAAAATTCCTTCACCTTCACGAAACCCATTATGGTGCGCATCTTCTTTGCCTTTGCACGTTGCCTGATATATGCGGCTTAGGTCTGAGCAAAGGAGCTAATTAAATTGCATACTTGCTGGTATCACTAAAATGTTACAATCGATATGCAAAATTCCTTTGCTACATGAAAACACATAACTATCTTGTGGTGTGAATAATATGGAGGTGGAAGGGTGGGCTGTTTGGGGAGGGGGTAGGGGCAGGGTGGGGTGTAAACGTGGTGAGTGGGTGCTCGTGGAGCGGCGTGGGGTGCGTCGGGAGGGGTCTAGTAGTGTGCAGCTGGTGGGGTCGGGGTGGTGGGGTGGGGTAGGGTTCGTCGGGGAGGTTGGAGTGCGTCAGCGAGGGGCGGCGTGACCTCATGTGACCATTGGTGACTCGTGTGATCCTGATGACCCCTTCATTTGACCTTGGTGCCTTCTTGTGACCTGGGTGACTTCTTGTGACCTTGGTGACTCGTGTGACCTCTGTGACCCATGCGGTCCAGTGGGATGCACAGGGAGGGGTGGGTGTGATCAGGGAGTGGGGTGTGTCGGGGTGGGGGTGACTTGTGTGACCTATGGTGACCCAGGTGCCCTTTTGCAACTTATGCCGCCCTTCTGACCCCATTGACCTCTGACAATTGACCTTGGTGCCTGGTGGGACATTTGGTGACCCTAATGGCGACCTTTGTGCCCCATGTGCCTCAGTGAACCCCATGTACCTTGATGACCCCATGTTGACCTTTGTTGCCCCCTGTGACCTTTGTGCCCCCATGTGACCTTCGGTGACCTCATGTCACCCATTGGCGACCCCCAATCACAAACCGCGATAGCAGATGACACTAGCGGTTCAATCAACGCCGCGATGGTGTGTTTCATACCTTTCGGTTACACTTTTTAAATCTCTGCTGGCTAAACGCTCAGCCCGATTTACTTCTACTCTCGGTCGTAATTTTTGTATACCACTGTTCTCCAGTACATTTGTTCTCTTTTCTAATCATCATTTGCCAAACTCATCATAAAGAGCAGTGATCGCGCACCAGGCGACACTTTTGTTCGAGAACGCCTTGTTTTTAAGTGACATCTGATATGTAAATCTCTGCGTTTGCACTTTAAAGGCAACACAATGGCATGAAAAATATTTAGACATAATGAAGTGGACCATCCCTGAAATCACTTCCACAATTCGAAACGATTTGGATGTCCTACTGCTGTAGTAAACAGTCAAAAACAGCAAGAGCTTGGCAGTTTTTGTGGCAATTCCTGCACTGAATATCAAGGTGTTGGACATCCCTGCCAGAATTACATTCCAGTGTATCCAGCAGTTTTTGGGACCAGTTCAAAAGCATATCAGAACCGAGATTCAGACCTTAGTGCGGGATTGCGCTAAACAATAGCAATGCTTGTGACTGCAAATGACTGCATACTTTTCAAGTTTGATCAAATGCTGCGCAGTAATGTCAGCATCCTTGCTGAGAAGTGAAGTTTAGAAGACAAATACTATTAGTTCTTTTCCCCATTTTACCACAGCTGTTTGACCCCATACAAACTGTCTCTTTTTATTTTTAAGAACATTTTTAATTCAGTGGCGAACACATTTGGACAACTAAGAGCTATCTCTCTCTGCAAAAATACACATCCATTGCGAGAATCTTGCCATATAGGCCTACAAAGGTTATTAATTTCTTTGTTATAGCGCCCTCTATAATGCCCATATGGAAATCTTACTAGCTTTTTAAGAAAAATCATCTTGCCCACAATGAAATGTCGTAATTTACACAGACTGTAGTTAGTGGACTAAATATTCAATCATTTGTCAAAGTGTGTCGCCGACGATATTTTTTGTTTCTGGTTTTGCCATAATAAAATGAGACTTTTGACAGCCTCGTGTTACACTATAAATACCCAAATGGTTTTTAAATTTGTGGAAGTGATTTTCTGTAAGGGTCCCTGCTTTCTGTAGAGGACAATAAACATTCAAGTCCCATGTACAGATTATGGGCCCCTGACTATCAGTCTGGTTTTATACTCCTACAGGCTAGCTCAAACAGGTCACAGAACGGCCAAAGGTGGCCTGAGGGGGCGTACTGACCACCAAAATGGGTGTCAATGCAGTCACAAAGATCCAGGTGAGAGCGCTAGGTTAGCAGCTAAGCAGGGGACATTCTCGTTCAACTGTGTCAGTTTGCTTTAAGAGCTAATTGTACACACAAACACATAGGTAGGGGCGTCCCAAGGTCCATTGTCAGAGGGGAAAAATTCCTGTTGGTGTGTATAAGGAATTGCAGATAGCAAAGATAAAAAAACGCGAAAAAGGGAGGAAAAAAGTAGGGGGGAATCTGGCAGGGATAGAGGAGCTGGTTGGTTGAGCGGTGATAGCTGTAGCTATTGCGAAAGGTGGTCTGGAATTTTGTATTTTAATGTTCACTTTCACGGAGGTTGCTTTGGTGCGGTATACCTTTTTAAACCCTGTTATTAGGCGGACTTTTAATTTAATCGCAATCAGGGAAGCTACAGTCCCTTCACCCCCTCTAATCGGGCCCTGACAGTCCGTTCACTTTGACGGTATTAGTCACTTTTTCAGGATACTTCAATATCTTATGCTTTGATGACCCTACATCAAGGATCAGCTTTATCAAGTATAGCACGCGTGTGTGAATCGGTTAAAATTTCACCCTCAAGAACAAAGTATGTCGTAGCATATTGGACCTAGTTTTAAATTATATCATAAGTTGCAATCATTATTGTCCGGGGCAGGCTGATCCAGGTATTTAATACAGACAGGTCAAGTCATTAGGTACCCTTACATTGAACGAGGGGCAGAACTCCGTCTTATGTAGCCCTGCGCCACCTGTACCAAGAACACCACCCGCAAATGGTTGCTACAAGAAAGTGGATGACTTCTGGTGACCCAGAGCTGATTGGAGAAGATCGAGGATGAACAATAAACTTTGAATCAAAATATAGATACCCCGATTTTCGATATAGTTGACTGCCATGGTTGTTCCTACATTAACAATCAAGGTTATTCTTGTTTTCTTCATAGCTTAAGTAGACTTTTTTATCATTTCAACAACTCACCGTATCTCCGTTAAAAGGACGTACCATGTTTTGCCTCATTATCAACGCACAGTTGATATGCAAATCTAGCCGCGTTACGCCCGCGAAGCTTCAAGGAAGTGCATTCGCGTACACTTACTTCGACGCACCTGTTCGTCCACGTTTTGGAACTCTTGAGTAACGTACGCGCTATGACACCAGGTGCAAACTGTAAGCAAACAACATGCCCAAACTAATCATTTTGATTTAGATGTGCTAAAATTTCAAATGAAGAAAAGATTTCGCGTGACGTTGGAACATTTTAGTAGTATACGTGGAAAATAATCATGTTCCTATATACACGATAATTACTAGTTTTTCAAGAAGATTCTCGTTGTTGAAAGGGATTCAAACAGTTACGAGATTTTCATCATAAATCACAACTCTGCACCATACGTCGCATAGTTTTTATATTAATCCCACTTGGGCGGCTAAAACCGCCTCGCGGATAAAACAACGCGGACGCATGTATGCCTGTTTTGATTTGTGTGATGACCACTCTGTAACATCTTCAATCCCTACTGGAATGAACTTTAACAGGGCCACTTCACCCCCATTGAAGCCAGGGCTAGAGTTCCTCTGCAGTACATTGAAGGGTATTTCTAAGGATTTGTGAACATATCAAAGATGGTCATTGTACCATGTGCAACCATGTGTTTGGGAGTCTTTTGATTCGCCTTGGTCAACTTTATTAGAAAAGATCTAAATTGAAGACAGGGAATTAGCAAGAAGAAATTGTATTAAGAAATTATAGTGAAAGACTTTAAAAATTTCACACTTACCCTTTTGACCGTCCCGTGACCTTTGGGGTTTCTAATACAGGAGTACGAGTCAATGAGATTCATGTAAAATATCCACATCTGTTGATTAAGGTTATGGAAACTTAAAAGTTACCTACCAACTACCTGGATGTCGTTAACCTCTTATTAACTTCCCTATCGTTTTTTGAGTATGTTATTTTTATGTGTAAATTTATCTCTATTCTTCCATGGCTAGACTATCATTTCGGAGGCAATTGGAAGAAACTCATATTTTGTGAAATGTGCCAAGTGGCCGCTTTAAGATTTGCCAGTCTCATATAGTGTGGATGTCAATAAACATGGCCTCAGAAAAGAATGAAATTGAGCCCAACTATTAAAGGTCAACGATAGATTTTTGAGCACCCAATTGGTGTCAAAATAATAATTTAATCTAAATTTTCATATAGACTATACCTCAATAGATTTCTTTCCGTGTATTTAGCTACAGAATGCTTGAAAGAGGAAAAAAGTGATTCTGATTTGCTTTATATTTCACTATGAATCATAGGCTAAATGCCGTATTTGCTCTATAAATTAAGAAATTAAACAATCTCTTTTTGTACCAAAGAAACCATTTCTCACTTAATCCTTTCGGTAGGGTGTATTTTTTATGGAAAGCTTTTCCAAATCACGCAAGGAGGGCAAAATTAGTATTTCGATTTTTTAGGGACTTGATATTGAATCCTCTTTTGCAATCAAACCTTAACATGTTTTAAAATAAGGTAGCTGATCAATTTTAATAATATTGTGCTGAGGTTGATAACAAAAAATCGCCCGAGCCATAGATCCAATATCGTTCGATTCCGAAGACGACCTGATATTTTCTGGCGAGGGCGATATTTTTCCTGTTATAAGCCGAAAAAGCCCTCCAAACTATTATTTGATAGGCAGAATACGCTGACTTGACAAAATAGTTTTAAAAATGGCTTAAAAACTAATAAAAACGGAGTGTTTTCTTGACGAGGTGCATGACCAAATGCCCACTATTTTTGCGTATTGTTCAGTGTTGGGCGGTACGCCCTAATCGCACTGTGGTATTACCCACATATGCACTAATAATATGGTGTACTTATACTCATTTTATTGTGTGTTGTCTGCAAGAGGGCACATATGGATTACTTTGATCACAGTGTTCTTGATATTCACTTGCAATTTGTACTCCTCGGATGTCTAAGAAAAACAAGGTACGTCATGGAGGATGTACTTGAAATGTACTCATTTCCTGTTCCAAATGTGCATCTTTATAAAAAAAAAGTACATTTTGAGGACACTGGCACTTCAATGCTTCTCCACATTTACTAGTTTTCTGTTCCGCTTTCAAATTGATCAATGTCCCGATAGGCAGGTTTCAGGTTATGCAAATGAGCTAAGCATAATGCTAAAAAAAAAAAAAAAAAAAAAAAAAAAAAAAAAAAAAAAAGAAAAAATATTGCTAAACGGTACAAGATATGCAAATTCCTTCGCTACATGTAAGACGTCTACGCATGCATCTTGTGTGATTTTAAATGTGCAAGGCTGTGAGCCAAGCTAAAGTAGGCTTTCTTTGTTTTTTTTTCAAAATGCACTAATCGTCTAAATGACTTGGTCCATTCATCCAAATTTGCTCCAGATTTTTAGGTGTACATAGAAGTAATACGCTAGATGCTGGCCACCGTAACGGTAACCCCCCCCCCCGCCATTTTGAAAATGATAAATTCTCTTCCGGTCATCCATTTGAACTCGCACGCACATGCACCATGACCCTGGAAATGGTACATCATTTTATGCAAATAAGTGATATTTACCCGGAGCCGCAGACATATGTAGCACATCTCAAGTACAAAGGTTTGAGCTGAATTAAATATGTTGATAGTGTTATTATTACCCCCAAAATTTTTGATTAAAATTTTTCTCATTTTATTTGAAAAAGTTTCTCACGGGAAAGTACTTTGTTTCTCAAAAGAGAGAAGGGGAATACCCTAGTGTTTTTTGTACCAGATGCACCTTTTAGATTGCACAATAAGGAAGTGGGGAATTCCCCAAGAGTAAACTTAGAAACTGCGTCAACTTGTTTGATGCCTGGAGATCAAACATGTAGGGGAACCTAGGGAAGTCCCCCACAAAGTTATATGTGGAAAGTGATGTGATTCAAGTGATGTAATTTAATGTAATTCCAATTGGTCATCCGGGCAAGGTTATGTTTATATGCATGATCTGTGGTAATGTCTATTTTATAACTTGGGCAACTTTAGAAATATTGGTGTTATATGAAAGGAGACCTTGGCCATAAGATGGTCAGCATTTTAATCAGCTATACAGTATGGTTTATAGCTAGTTTTTATCTACATAATGGTATCTTTAGCTTCAAACAGTGGCCAGGATTTATTATATTGTCAATTCCATATGAGCAGAGTGCTATAATTATTCTCCGGTTCGTCTTTTAAGCCGAAAGTGTGGGAATCAAAATAGGATGCCAAATTGTGGCACAGATTGAATCGTGGTGATTATCTTTGCTGAATATACTGTGGAATACTATGTCGTCGAGGGATTATTTAACCTTGTCGTCTGAACTGCTGGACAAAAATTTCTCTTCATGCCTCGAAGAAGACTTACCATGAATAATTACTGAGAAATTTAATAACGTGACTTTGCCTGCTGTCATTTTTGCAAGTCCTTCGCTGTTAGGACATATCATCGCTGTTGAACTGCAACTCTTCTTGTGGACTTAGGTGATCATCCTTTAGGACATAAGTTTATCTATACTAATTGTGTGGATTTTGATATTTTGGACATACAAATTCTGAACCTTTCCATTAAATCAGTAAATCTGTTTCTATTATTAAAATTCAGATCACTTGTGCACAAGGCTCATTGTTGTGTTGAAAGGTATTGCTGACCTTTGACTCCCACGAAAGAGACTCAAGATATTTCAACACCGAGTCTGACATTTTGATACCCCCCCAATTCATTCTATACAGTCCTCTAATACAAAATGAGTTGTCTTTACACAGGATCATGGGCGTCAACTCAATACAAGTTGCTGTACAGGGGTGATCCAGGGGTACATTGATCAATCATGTTGAAAGTTAGCCAACGTTATGTGGGTCTAACCATAATTTCGGAAAAGGTATAGTTAGTATATGTTCAGCCGAAAGTAGTCAGAGTTAATCAATAATTAGGGTTTAATTTCAGTTGTACAGGGGTCCTAATTTTAAAGTTTGCTTCGCTTTGGATAAAAGGGGTGCCAAATTTTGGCTGAGTTATAGGATTAAAATAAGGATAGTCTTAATCTTAGTTTCCGATGTAGGGGGCACAGAAGCTAACGTCCATTGCTTTCAATTGTGCTTGATCTTGTTCCCCCCACATTCTTAAAGTGATTTCTTGGTATTAATCTATCGCACAATATATAATGAAATATCTCTAATAAACTTTCCAGAGGAGTTTTCATGGCCCTTGGAGTATTCCTTGCGAAAAAATCCAGATTTAATCCGACAAATATACACAACGGTACAAAGCAATCAGGGAAGCTACCATGTTTATTCCCTGTGTAGATTACAAAACGCCCCATGCAATACCGAAACAGAAGCCAGCGAAAGTATATCCCATACGCACATACATCACTTCATTTGCCACAAGCCTCATCCTTGTAACTTCGTTGAGACCAAACAAAGGATAGGAGCGGAGTTCATTTAGATTTTTTATTGCAAAAATTCACTTTTACACCAACCTCATGATTTTGAGAAAAATGTTAAAGGGGTGTTTTTTTAGATATCATTTATGTGATGTACAAAGTGTTTTAGTTGGGCCTAAACACTACAACTCCATAAACGTGGACAAAAAAGGTCGCGTAATATTTATAATTTTTATCGCAGTCACACTGTAATAACTGTCTCTAAATACAATGGATTGGCTACACAACAGATGAATTGTGTATAGATAATGGAGCAACGTGCGGGCATCTTTGGTCTACCGAACCCATACATTCCAGATACACCTGTTCAACAGAAGTTGGTATACCCGGCTTCACGTTCTTTATGAGACTGCCACCCATACGCGTCAAATTCCATTTTTTGAGCTCTACTCAGAATTGGTTGATTCCTGTAATCTTTAATGTCGCTAGCCACGTTCAATGGAACAATTTTTTGTATAAATGAACCGCTCTCTTAACCACACCCCCCACCCCCCCCCCCCCCCCACCCCGGCGGGCTAATTGGCTGCCTCTGTCCACGGTTCGGTCGTGTGCTGACTTCTGCCAGTTGCTCCATGTGCACCGCGTGGTGCGCCCTCTCCACTCGGCAAGCGCGCGCTGGCGCGGGCGGGGGGCGGAGGCGCCGATCTCGCTCCGCCGCCCCCGGGACGGGTGGCGCGCGGCGGCCGGCCACCCGCGCCGCGCAAGGGACGAACGCGAGGACCGAGACAGCGGCAGCAAAGCGGCCGTGTCCTTGCTGTCCCAGGGTAGTCCGTGTGTTGTCACTTTCTGTGCGGGGTGTCACTTCATCTCGAGACTCCGAGGGCGTCGGTGCGCGTCTGATCTAGGATCCTGCAAATAAAAAAGGTGCAGTCAGTGATGGTCTGCGCTGCAGTGGCCACGGATCGCGCCCGTGCAGGGCCAGGGGGCCGGTCGCTCCGGTGCTGCACCCGGTCACCTGGGCGACTTGGCAACACTCTGTGCCAAGCTCACTCACGTAGCGCTGCGTAGGATTAGATTGCCTAAGGGGGAGGTGAAAACGGTGGCGCAAGAGCCAGGCGCATGTGAAAAAAGTTAGGCACACATGTAGGCCATGTTTGATAAATTTATATTTTGAAGGAAACGTTATTTAAAGCGGTGTGTTAATTTGAAATGTGTAAAGTAACGCGAATAGGATTTCAGACAGCAGACTTGACTAACACCGATCATCTTCCATTGGTGGCGGCGTCGTTAAATCGTGTACTGTTTCGAAAGTTAAGCGTAAAATGGTGTTTTTCTTCGCAAGGAATCTCAGGACCATGCAACCATCTGTACATCATATTAGGGATATTTCATTATATATTTGCCGATGATTTCATACCATAATCCCTTTAAGCCAGCATTTAAGACACTCAAACTATTCCTTATTTTAATCTATGAGCTCCATCAAAAAGTGCATCATTTTTTTCCACATTGGACACTAAAGTATTTGACCCCTGTACAACCTGAAATTGGACCCTTTTATTGATTCTGATGTTGTTAGCCTATACTCTGAAACCTTAGGCGGTAGATAGTACAAACTATACTTTTCCTGAATCCTTAATGTTTAGACCATACTGTGGTATAACTTTACAGTATGATTGACATTTTTATAAATTTGACCCCTGTCACCATCTTTTTGTCTTGGCCCCATCTCCTTAAGGCCCCATTTCAATCTTAAGAATCATTTTTCAGGGGTTCCTGTCAGGCTGTCCACATAATTATTTAATCAAAGCAAAAACCTTTTGTACTTGAGATATGTGTTACAAATGTCGGCTAGCTCCAATTAGAATAGGGAATATAGACCGTATTCAATATGACGTCAGCCACCAGACATGTTGGTGGACAAGATGCATACATTCCAGGACTACAATGCATTAAGCTGTCAATTATCGATCCATGTTTAGCGATTGCACAGGGATCATTGACAGGTGAATGTATTGTAGTACTGGAATGCGTCTATCTTGTCCACCAACATGGCTGGCTATTGAATACAGTCTATATATGAATAAATTGGTAAACCACGCTATGGAAATTAGTACACACTGTGCAAAAAGATGGTTATGGCTTTTGCGCTGGCGTTCAGCATCTAGAGTTATATTGAGGTCTGTGGGTTGTACACAAACTAGGGCCAAAGGTCACATGGGAAAACTATGATTACATTGTTAATTTTGAACAAATTAATCCTAAACTCTTTATCTATGTTTTCATAGACTGTTTTGCAAACTGCACCGTTTAAAATTCTTCACTGTGAACAGTCATTCAGGAGGTCACAAACATTTTTATGTTCACGAAAAGGCAATAAAATTGCTGTGACTTCAATAGCTGGTCGAAAATGCTCTGGAAAGTGTCCTGATTTGACCTGTCTAAAATAACTGAATTCATTATAAATAATATATTATTGTTGCAGAATGTCAACTACATATCCAAGTTGGTCTAATTATGATGCAAAAAGGCGGGTTAAAAACAAAGAATGTATCTCTTACGTCCTTGGAGAAAAATCTGACAATCACTGCAAAAAGTGAGGTAGCGGTATTTTAAATTTGTTGTCAGAACTATAATATAGGAGTATTTCCCACTAACCATAGGCAGGGGTCTGGTCTGTGATTTTGTGATTTTTGTGTCGTCTGCAACCAGAAGGCACATAA
>JAMKCH010079218.1:0-12510 GCA_023653785.1 Ophioderma brevispina | reverse complement strand
AGAACCAACAACACTAACAGGTGACAATGGGTGACAGGAGGCAACAAAAAAATTAAGAAATTCTACAAGAAATATGCTCCACTTACCGATATCACAGGGATTAATAATGGCTTGTTACCCCAAAGTTTCTACTCGTTTATGAACGATCCTTACTGCCAAAGAAGAAATTGGCGAAATTTTAAATCCCGGTGTCAGCTATTCACATCGGTTCACATGTCGTGTTTACAAAAATGGTGGCGATACCATGTGATTTGACAGCTGTAGCGGCTTTCGGTAAAGTTAGGGACTGACATCAGAAATGTTCCGAACATTCAGTCACATGATTGTATCTCTTCCCAACACGCAATACAGTGTGTGTGCGTGTGTGTAACACAATAAGCGTGCGGGCCGGTACGGCAGGAGAGACTCGTTTCTGGTCTTCGACGTCATATCCCAAACAAAAATAATAGCACATGTTTGATCATCGGACAAATCTACACTGAAGTACGCACATTTTCCAAAAGTTTTACGCTACTTTTCGATATGCAATGGATTCAAAAATAAATATAGTGGGACATATGAATGGCTGAAAGTCTACTACTACCTGTGGATGCAGTATTGAAACGATAAGTGCCTCCTACATGGGACTTTGCATTACCCAAAATTTGATGTCATTGTTTCAGCATGCTAGAATAGCTTTCGTAAGTACCATACTTTCGCCCACTAATCCAGACCTAGGTTTTGAGGGAGGGAGCACATCAGAGAAACCATAATACCAGAACAGATTTATGCCAAAAAGCTCGATTTTTGAAGCAGGAGGAAACCGGAGTACCCAGGGAAAACCTGCGGGAACGAGTATGGATCGAGAAACCAAATTCACATAAAGCCATCGAGAACGAGCCCCTGCCGGGGATCGAACCCGGGACCTCATTGGTGAAAGGCGAGGGAAGATACGCTGCGCCAACCCGTTCCCCCAAGAAAAATGTGTGCCTAATCTTACTCGCAAATTCTACCTATTCTAGAAGAAATTCGTAATTTTATATTTTCTGTCTGTAAACGGACAGAAATTACAATACGGTGGCCTATGGGCAGTGCGATACAACCAATTCATCAAAACGCAAAACATCAGAATCAACTGAGATTTTGGAAATAACCTTTTCTTGAGGATATCTAGTGAATAAATGTGCTAGGATCACGAAATGCACCTTTAATAAATATTCATGCTTGTCTACCTGGAGAACTAAGTAGTGAAAATTACCTAAAAAAGTTGAGATATTGATATCATTTGAACTGTTGGCACAAGTATAGTATGTGTGCCTATAATCTTAGGTGCAAATTTGTTCTACTCAGTGAGAAATTCATATTTTGTATTCTAAATGGATGGAAATTACAACATGGTGGCCTATGGGGCACAGAGAGCCACTGTGATACAAACACTGAAATTTTGGAAGTAGCCTTTTCTCAGGGATATCTAGTGAACCATAATAAAAAAAATAATTAGTAAATAATAAGGATCCAGTGGCGTACCGACCGGGGGGGGGGGGGGGCAAGTTGCCCCCTCTGGCTCGAAAAAGCGGGACGATAGGGACCAAATTTTGCATTTTCATCCCTCTTCTTCGGAAAATTTCAACCAATTTCATCTTAAATTTGGGCAGAATTAAAGTAAATTGGGCAATTTTCGCACGCTATGCACACATTTTGTCAAGTTTAAACTTAATTGGAGCAGTTCACCAGGACGACTTACGATTTTTGCCCCCTCTGGCGGGACGACTTGGAAATTTTGCCCCCTCTGAAGCGACTGCCTCAGTACGCCACTGATAGGATCCCAAAATGTACCTTTAATACTTTAGAGTTATCAATTAGAGGGGGAAGCTGCCCCTCTTGTGGGAAATCTTGCCCCCCCAAAAAAAATTAGTGATCTTCTGCACATGTGCCAATTAACAGTGAAAACAACATATAGGCCTATACTATACGAACAAAATTTAATAAATGCTTTCCCCTGTGAAGATATATGTGCCCCCACCCACCCCCCACCCAAAAAAAAAGAGCTGGTTATGCCACTGAACATGCTACCAGGTATTTTCTGAAACTAGGCATACTCTACCAATTTTAAACCATGCCTGAATGGGCTCATACCACAGTAGAGTCCCGGAAAGTGCAGGTGGAGCAAACCATTTCAATTTTGTTGGATTATTGAAGAGCCCAAAAGGTTTCCCAAGATAGCTCATGGATGTAATTCTGATTTTATGAGTGAACAGCTAAAGTAAATGCCGAATTTCCCAAACTCAAGGACCTAATAATGCGGACAAATGGGAACAATCGAATCCTCGTACGCTGTGTACTACTTCCGCTAACCAGCCTTCCCACAAAAAGGTTTGCAGTGATGTTTTGCACTACATTCATGCTTCCAATTCCTGAGAAAAAGAACCAACCATTTTGCAAGAAAGGACTGCATAGTTTTAGGTAATTTTAAATGTTTAACCATGTACTGAGTTGATTTGAACATTTAAAATATTGCTCTGCAGATATGACATCTTCCAGTGTTTTTTTCTTTCTCAAATAATTTCCTCCTCCTTAGAACTACTTTCTCAATTATGTGACTGCTTAGGCATGTTTCACAGTAAGAACAGTAAAAGTGCCCATGAGTTCCCTTCATGAATATGTTTATTAGAAAGCAGAAGTATTATTGAGTAGTTGTTTTAAACGGCATTTAAAAGCCAAGATAATAGTTCTTTAAATTTTTGAAAAGCGTTATTTATGTAAAGTATTTTAGCCTGTAGTTTGGTACCAAATATCTCAAATCTGCATTTTTATTCAATGGGTAAAACAATATCCATATTTAAATATTGCTAATGTGACACATTTTGGACGGACATTTTTGGGAAGCGTGTGTCCGTCCAAAATGCATCACATTAGCAATATTTAAATCATGGATATTGTCTTATCAGATTGAATAAAATAATAAAATGCAGATTGAGATATTTGATACCAAACTACAGGCTAATACTTTACATAAATAATGTTTTCCATACTATTTTTCTCTTTGATGAAAAGGAATCCCTGTCTGAAGTTTACTGCTAATATTACTTTTTTGGACCTCTCATAGGAATAACACTGTCCGTCCAAAAAATAGTAACGTTAGCAACACATTTTTTGCTAAAAACGCTATTTATCAACGCTTTTCAAACAATTAAAAACTATTTATTATCTCTTTATAACATGTCCTTATAAATCAACTAACTCAAATTATACTTCTGCTTTCTAATAATACAACACTATTCATGAAGGGAACTCATGGTCTCTTTACTGTGAAACATGCCTTAAGCTGTTCATATTTTGCAAATATTGTTTGATTCTATTGAAAAGAGAGAGAGAGAAAGAGAGAGGGGCCCTAGGGGTAGGTAAAAGTGCCTTGCCCAAGTGCACAGCAGGGCTCAAACCCCAATGTTAAGAGAGAAATCACAAAAAAAATAATTCTTTCACATGGGAGGTGAAGGCAGTAAAATTATGATTAACTGGTATAATTCTTGATGGCAATATTCAATAATTTTAGGACCAGTAAAAATTTGAAACCTGAAAGTTTTTACTGAATTCAATCTAAGAAAGACACTTAAATTATCCTTCTACTTTAGACACCATAGCAATCTGGTACTTTTTCTAAAAAAAATAAATAATGTGTACAGCTACCACAAACAAACTTTTTTTTATTTAGCCTTATAAACTCAGTATCATCACAAGGCCAATGGACTCCTGAGTTCTTGAATTACCAACTGAAGTGGTAATCAAAACATACACTTAACTCCAACTTAAACAACCACAAAGTCAAATGTTGATTACATTGTTACCAGAAATGTATGGCCTGTCATATCCAAATGTACTGGCTGTTGGCAAACAAGTGTGAGACATAAGAATTACACATGCATGGGAAAATAATAACAAAATTTTGACCTCTGGGACAAGAGCATGTAAACTTCTCAAAGATACCTTTCACTTTCCAGGGTTTTATCTCTAATTTTTCAGTGCATTGGGGGGGGGGGGGCAGCAACAACATTTCAGGGACATGCTACTCTCCCCTTATTCGGGTACTTCCATCGATGGGGAGTGCATTCAGACAAAAAAATTCTATTACAAACATTTTTGTGTAATAAAAACAATAGACCAATTGTTCATGTCTTTTTTCAGTCTCTGTCTAGAATTTAAATTCAACAAAGATGAAACTGCTTTTCAGTTTTTAGAAAACATCAGTTTGATGTCCAATGATAACTTGCACACTATGATGGCACACAAATAAAACAAATTCTATTAAACTGTTTTTCACAACAATAAATGTTCACAAATGAAACCCCCCCCCCCATTTTTCACAGAACCTCCTTTCTATGAGATCATTATAAAGAAATTTATTAGCAGCTATTAGGTTTTGCTATTAAGTTTAACCACTGCAAATTTTTGTTGAAAATTGTTCTCAAATTAAGTTCTGTTTTATGTGTTTACATAAAGGCTTAAAAGTATATTATGTTGCTCTCCAGTGCATGGTGCATTAACCTAAGAAAAAAACCTTTGGTTTGTGAAAGCAGCCCAAATTGCACAATTGTGGGTGTTCTCAGAATTTCAGTGAATATTTTTGCAAAAAACAATTCTCATCAATACTAAAAAGCTAAAAGTACAATAACTGTGACACAAAAATATCATCAGCAACCCACTTTCAAATTTTCACTGGAGGACAAGACAGATATTTTAAAGGCCTATCTGCCAGCCTGAGATAGAGTTGACTAACACAACTTCCACAGGGTAAAAATTGATGCAAATTCTCCACCTACATTATAAGCACGGTATGCACATTTTGTCAGTCCTCCCTGGCAAATAGCATTACTTGTGATATCTCTATCACAGATTACCCAGTTTAGAGTTACAATTTGAGCGTTATTTAATCGCCATTAAGTGACAGTACATTGTACATCTGGATGTACTCCGCTTGCAATCTCCTTGAAACGGTACGTAAAAGAGTCACAAATTTCTATTACCTCTAATCAACACTGTTGGACTTAGAAACAGTATCCTTTCTCTTTACGATTAAAGAAAGACAGTGCTCTGTCATTCATGACAATCATATTGTTTGAATTGGTTTGTCTTTGATCAGTTTTTATTTTTCTCAAATTCTACACGCCTGTTGTTTCACAAGTGTTAAATCATCAACATTTAGTTAGTGCTCCAAATTAACCACTCGCACAAGGTGGGTATAGGACCGAATTAAATAATTGTCATACCTTATATTTTTAAAATGTAGAAGATATTTTTGTTGATGGCTGTCACATCTTATGAAATGACAAGATTCTTAAATGGTTTTTCATTTAAAAATTACTATGTGTTTGCCTAATAAAAAAACTAATTTAAAAAGTTATAAAAATGGTTTTATACATTTGTTTAATTCAAACATTTTCAATTTTAAAAACTTCCTCATTTTAGCTTCAAATATCATCATCATTACTGACTAACACCACATTTCGCTAAATCCTTTACACTGGATTCTATGCCATATTTTACAAGAACAATCATTGGAACACATTTGCTTCACACTTGATTACTCATCAAGTAACATGCAGCAAATTTTAAAAGCCAAAAATGTTAGCTTGTGTGTAAGTAAGTGGACTGAATTTACAATTCATTAAAGCTTAGCACCTAAGGGGTCCCTTATGAACCCCTAAGAAAATCACTTTCCCATGGAATTTTCTCATAAATGTGACTCACATTTGTAGCGCTGGATAAATTAGTGCAAATTCCACTGGCAATATTTACAACAAAAAACTGCAATTTTTCAAAAATGCCAAAAATTGGCAAAAAGACAAATGTTTCTGTAATATCTCAGCAAAAATGAAGCCCTGTAGTTCTATTTTTTTTATTTTTGTTATTTTATTGATTTTTTAGTTTTTTTTAAAAGAATAAAATGCCATTCTTTATTACAAATGCCCTAATTGAAAATTTTAGCTTTAAATGTGCAATGAGAGATTTCCGTCTCCATATTTTCTGTGATATGTAGTTATTTCTTATAGATTAGATGCTCATAGATTCCTAAATAACCTTTTATTTGGCTACAGAAATAACTTAAATGACAACAAAGTGAATATGCTTATATTTCAATAGAAAACATAGGCTGAATTTCGTATTTGCTCCTACAAACACGAAATTAAAAATTTCAAAAAATAAATTTCACAATTTTTTGTACCAAGAAAACAGTTCATCACCGCTTAATCTTACAGATGGGGCTATTTTTTTATAAAGCTTTACACCAGTGGCCAAATCAGAATTTTCAGCATTTTGTTGGGGACACCTGTTTTTGAATCTCTTGTTGCATCCTTTAACGAAGCGACTCAGTCACTAACAATATGCATTACATTGGACTCTATCGCTCTGCATCGCCATTCAGCCCACATCCACATTCTGACCAGGACAGGCTTCGAATTACGCCAGGTGCCCGCATGCAACAGGTTTGCATGTAACTTTCTCTCTGTTGCATGTAACTTTCGTATTCCTGCATGCACACGTGCATATTAGTATGATTTGTGAATCTCACCTAAAATATACAAGCTCTTTTTGCATGAAAGCCATTGATGCATAAATGATCAAAGTTGAGGCAGACTGTCAATAGTCTGCAAATGTACCAGAGACGATAGTAGTACACGCAATGTTTACTTAACTCTGTTGCATGTAACTTTTTAATTGTGCATGTAACCTTTCACATTGTGGGGCATGTAATTTTTTTGAAGTTACAATGCACCGGTGCATGTTATTCTGAAGTGACTGGCGTGTGAAGAATGATGATTTTTGAGCCCAAAATCCTCCCCTCTTGACCCCTACTGTGTTTCAAACATTTAAAGCACAACTCAACCATTCAAACATATAAGCTGTCACAAAGACCCCCCACTGCAACCGTCTCATCCACTCAAGTAAGCTCAAGTTGCCTAATTTGGGTAGAGTTTTGTGAATGTATTTATTTGTACACATTGTCCACTGATATCATTGTGCTTTCAAATAAGTCCAAAAAAGGAAAAAAGATAAAAAAAATAAAAAAAATAAAAAAAATTTATAGTATGCCTGAAATTTACAGGCAATAAAAGTTTTATGGATTTAAAATTGGTGTCAGCAAATATCATCATTGATATTAACAAAAAATCAAGCTTAAAGAGACATGAGCAGATTCCTATAGAAGAAACGGCCCTCAAGTTTTTTTTTTTTCAAAACACGCCAGGATTTTGCCTATTTGGAATGGCTTACCAATGTTTAGATCACACCTGAAGCTGATAAGCTAATACGCCGTATTTAGTAATAAGATGATGATTTAGTATTTCTGTCGTGCACGTCAGAAATTCAAAGTCATGTTTTCTTTATGGTCCGATTAGAATAGCAGGCAATGTTCAAAGCTAAGAGTAACTTGGCTTTTCTTTCGTGCTTGCTTGTCCTTAACCCTCGAAACGTTCTCTGTAGGTCTACAACGCATCAAGAGTGCAATTTAGAGAACTTTAATTTCAAAACATCTCCGGTCTCCTCCTGTCCACTTTAAAAATGCAATTCAGCTACACAAGCACAGTGTATGTTTAATTAGGGAATTCAGTCACAATATTGTGTGCCAGAAGCATTTGCTCAGAGGTCTATTTTTAGACCCTAACCCCACACCAAACCCTGGCCAATTGGTCTCATAAAACATGTGAGTGTTTTTAGAGCCACATCATCACATGGTAATTAAGATAATGGTGGTAGGCTAACGAGGAGCTCTTAAAGACACTCATGATTCATATCAAAAAGTCAAACTTTTATATCGGAAATTTGCAGGATAGCTTAAAAGTGATGAGGATAGGCTGTAGAATTCTCATGTTCCTTTTTCAACTGAAGAATTGACAAAGAAAAGAAAACGCAGTGTTTAAGAATATGACTCTGCCTATTCAGTTACATGTTGGTTAGTGTCCCGTACGGACAATCTCACTAAATATACCCGATTTTGTCATTAATTAGGTTGCATTTGCCTATATCATTTGCACAGATTGTTGGTACCTGTACTGGCTACAGACATGCAGAAAATCTGATTTTTTTTTTTCAGATTTTTGATATAGCAAATCCAGGATGTGCCTTAGTATTTGAATATAGATGGCATTCCAACTGGTTACTATTGAAATGTATGTTGTATTACCCATCAAACCTCTGACTGAAAGCAGACATCCTTTCCTCAAACATACAATTTACCCCTGTGCCGATGTGGTTATTTATATCACAGCTTAAAATTACTTACTCAATTGGAAAGAGTCCGACGCACTCTGCAAGTCAGTGATCACCTACAATATAACACAATTATACTGACTGAACCACACAAACTGAGCAAGGTTATGTATTACTCAAAGTACGCCCGATCCATTGTGTAATCTAGGATTTGAGTTTCCAGAATGATTTTTTTGTATAGCAAACTCCTTGTTGCAAATCAATAAATTTAAATAATACAATTTAAAAATGCAAAATAAAATAGAAAATAACATAAATTTTAAATAATAAATTTAATAAATAAATAAATTTCTAAACTTGAAACGAAACCGCTTGTGGTCAAAATATTTAGGGATAACATAACGAATAGTGATAACCAAACTGGAAACCAACAAAAGGTTTACAACATCAAAAATATTCAATGCAACATGTTTTTAATATTTAGTAATTGATACTGACAATTATTAACTTACCATTCAGGACACTACACAGAATTTCCATTTTCTTTGCACCTTTGTGGCTCTATATCCTTTCAAGAATTCAGCGCAATTTAGAACATAAAACTGGCATGACCCTAACGGACAGCTTGTCATGTCTTGTCATGTAGTAACTATTAATCTACTGAACTGAGAGGCTATACAAATTGTTGTCTGTGTGAAGTGGAAATTACTCTCCATATCATTTGTATTCACACCATCTGCTGGCTTGTTCCCGTCTGATGCTGAAAACTTTAATTTTAACAAGAACAATATTGTTAACATATGGCGTCGCAGGTGTAGAATTAACCACTCAGATTAAATGAGGACTAAAATTTTGTTCATAATGCTGACAGCCTTTACTTTGTTGGCCTTTCACCTTACACCTACAAATTCAGCGTCTTGTCCTAGTTTATCAAGGTTCTAACACAGTCATTTCGGCATTAAGAACTTAAATATCCTTTAACACATTATTTGGGTAGGGTCGTATATTTGACTAAAATATAAAAAAAGCCATCAAAATGGTGACACAACATATACATCTATTTAGAAGATGATTTGACTGCCAGCATGGCCCCTACGTTTTTCAAAGTGAACCTTTCCTTGAATCCTTGTTTGACAGTTCTCTTATCACTATTGGCCATATTACAAAAACAAATTATAGATTGTCAGTAGAACATTGCAGGCAGCGCCTCTCCCTATAAAAGCTGACCTTACAATTTCAATTTAAAAGTACCATAATACCATAACCTACACATACATGTACATATTCAGTTTTATCTCTTTGCACCAAACCATCTAATCCGCAATAAAAACTCATAAATATGGGCTCAAGATTTTTTGATTCCAGCAAAAGCTAAGTTTTATTGGGTACAGTCTATATGGTAGCAATTGTAGCCCAGGCCGCATTTGGAAGACTACATGACATTTTGGTGGATGTATAGCCCAGACCTTACTATTCAGATCATTCAATTAATGTTCAATAAGGGCTACTCACACACAATTGCATACATGTAAGTTAATCATATCCCTACCTTGACTGACTGCAAGTACCCCAATTAGGCTTATGATGGCATCTTTTTCCTAGATAACTGTGAACCACCTGAAGAGTAATCACTTTCGATGAGGATTAAAACTCCAAGACACATGATAACCATACAAAAAAATTTAATTTGAACCTGGTCATTTCACCGAAAGTATATCCAAAATCTCTGGGGATTTTCATAAAAATAGTTGGCCCAGTCTTGAAAAGTCTTCCAGGCCCATATATGGTGCTTTTTTTTAAAAAAAAAAATCTGACGCCAAATTGAGAGATTTTTCCTTAAAATTGTGTACCAAGGATTTTGTATGAACTACCTTCCTGTATTGAACGCCAAAGACCATGCAACAACTGTGGCACAACTGTGACAACCATTTTCTGCTTTTATCCAGCTACACCGCCTTGGCCTTGCGAGATACTCCTTATCTGCATCTTTTTTTCATAACATAAGTACTTATTTTCAAAGCCACTTTTTTCTTTAGGATATAAATTGTACTTTGCTGTTGAGGCTGTTGAGGACACTAAACATATCATAATTTTGGTCATTGGCCTTGCTTAGCCAACCACAATTGGTCCGCAGGAGCTAATAATATAGCCAGGTGAATTTTCTACATACATATATGTACCATGGAAATCAGTTAATGTGACTGTGAAGTAGGCTATCATGCGTTAGCCTGTGCTGGCTCATCTCTTCATGTTGAAATTACACCTTTTATAGCGTGTTTGTGACAAAACGGAGCTGTCGAATTTATTAAAAAGACAAACTATAGAACCAACAACATTATTAGGAATAATCTTTGACAAACAAGTTCATTCACAAGTTTCATAAAATGTCCATGGATTTGGCCCAAAATAAAATTGCCTACATGTTTTGAGAGAGAAAACAAACTGAACATATGCGGCTTGTATCAACCGTTTCCGCATGGACCCCTACAATTATGCTAGTATAGGTTATTACCCTCTTCATTAATTCAGTCCTTTTGGATTACATATATTTGAATTAATTTTTATTATTGTAATGGTGTAATTGTAATGTAATGATTTGTAATGAAGATTTCCCCTTAGTAATTTGATTTCATTGAAACATGCTTCAGGTGTTTAAGGTTTATGGCAATAATTTTACAATATAGCTTTGACCTACTAAGGGGATGATCTACTTTTTGCTCATATCATTAGACTGGATTTTAATTCATACAAATTAGTTTTGGCAAATTTATTATTGATAGAAAAAAATGTGAGATTTGTAATGACACCAGTCTCATGCTTTTAGGGTAGTAGATACCATATAAGCACGTGCACTTCTGGACCAAGAGAAACCTGGCACACGACATTCCTTGGGTCGTGTGCACAAGCCAAAATTAGAAGGGGTGCCCAAAAATCGGACCTCATTAATGAAGTTCATATGCGCCCACCTTTTTTGCATATTGCTAATAGTCAAAATGGAAAAATTCATCAGTAAACCTATCATGTGTGTTTATAACAAATTTTAAAAGCCTGGAACATTAAAGATTGTCTAAAGATATTTTAGTATGGTATCTTAGCATTTGGGTCATATAGGTTCATTTGAAAGCGTCATGGAGTCATTGATATTAAATTTTACCAATTTGGTATCAAATTCCACCCACATTGGCTTTTGCCATACAATAAAGGGCAGTTCGGAATTATGTCAAAAAAATTGTGAATGTGTAAACAATTAAAAATCATCCAAAAACTGAATTTGTTTCATATCAAAATGTAAAATTACTATGTAGGTTTGCATGAACAAATAGGCATATCTCATTGTGCACCAAATTAGATTTGTTGGATATTACAAAACGTGACATTCTACTGCCGTACCATTCCCCAAAATGGCATTATCAAGCACCTGTACTACTTTGATGGTTATTTAAACAGAGATTGCAAATTGAAAGTTAGTATATTACTTCTTTGATTTGTCTTTTTAGGAATCTGTGTTCAGTATTAAGAAATGATGACATTTCGTCAGTGAGGATGTACAAAGTCGGAAACCATTCTGCACGTATGTCCACAACGGTTATTCATTGCGGGAAAAATTTAACCCTAAGATGACAGTTTTGATTTTTTAATCGCCCTAATGTGTACATATCTGTTAAACCAGAGCATCAATGATGCAGTCGCCTTATAATATGAAAGCCATTCAAAGACAACACAACATCTTTACAAACCCTTATATATTCTTTATATATTAAATCTTTGGAAAATATTCCCTCATATGTACCTCAGTATAATAATGCTAACTATATAAGGTCCATGGTGATAATTGTTTTCACAAGGCTATTTATTATATAAAATTCTCTATTAGGCCAAAAAGTTAGTGTTTTTCAGCTAGTCTTTTTCCAAGCTATAAACTTACCGGTGTATTTATTTTTTAATAAACCATGAGATTTGAAGCATAATCACAGACGCAACACTTCAACACATTGGCTTTTCGTGATCCACAGTCTCATCCCATTGACTTTACACAAAGGGAAGTTTGACCGATTTTACATCACCTGACACCGCTAGGTCTTAAAAGTATAGCATGTTGCCTAATAATACTTGCAAATTCGATCTACCTCTGGAAGGAAAATTAGGCAGGTTGTATTTTCTGTCCATAAAAGGACAGGAAATTATATGCAGTGGCTTGGCCTTGGGGGCACCGTCGTGTGATATAAACATTTGTTGTATAACATCAAACCGCCTCATCAAAATCAATTGAAATTTTGGAATGAATCTTTTCTCGGGATATCTAATGAACCATAAACAAAAATGAGG
>JAMKCH010079217.1:0-24398 GCA_023653785.1 Ophioderma brevispina | reverse complement strand
CTGCATCACATGTGTTCTCAAGACATCTTATCAAGTAATTTTCTATTTGTTTTGTTTTTGTTTTTTGACAAATACAATAATGTGGTTTTTGTTCAGTTTCTAGGCTGGGAAAATCTACATTATTGGAAAATCTACATCAGTGCTGATAGGCACATTGCTTCCCGATAAAAAGCAATGGTATGCAAAATAAGTATGCTTTCAAAATCTGTGCCAAAGACAGGGAAAATCTACATCAGTGCTTGTTCGGTACATAGATATCACTGTCTTAGTCCACCTTCCACCTGTCATAGACACATTGCTCCCCGACTAAAAGCAATCGTATGCAAAATCAACGGCATCATATACTGAAAGCATGCTTTTAAAATGTGTGCCAAAGCCACACCACGTTGAAGGTGGATTTAGACTGATATCGTTGTATAGATCTAACACGTAAGTCTATTTCCCCAGTTTTGTTTTATAAATTGTACAAACCCACACGCAGAATTGTTTTCAAATATTGGACACGACTGGATGATACGGATGTTTTATTGTATGTAAATATTTTAATACGACAAAATTCCTTTAAGCATCTTTTTGCGACAGTAAAAGGCCATGCATTTCTGCATTCGTGCAATATATTTCGCAAAAAAGGTTATTCACGGTTACATATGGATGTTTGATGTAAGGCAAGAGCAGCCTTTTGTTTAAGTTATTTTAAAGAACAACGCATAATGAGAGCTCTTCTGTTTAATGTTAAAAGTGGAGTTTAATGTATAACATAATGGATGTCGCAAATATTAGAAAGTCAAAATGTCCACTATGGGAATATTTTTAGATCAAGAACACGAGCAAAGCGCAATTTCTTATTAGTTGTTATAATTCTTGACACGTGCTCGAAACATTTCAGCGGAAAACACTTTACTAAAAACAGCGGAGTTCTTTGCCAAATACAGGTTTCTAGGTTTAATTGTAGCCATGTGATCATATGTTCCTTTGAAGTACAGACACGTTAATACAGCATGTCTCCTAAAAATGCAATCCTCTTATTTTGTGCTCTAATTTCAAAATTATTTTAAAAATCTTTAAATTTTACGTTATATATTATTTAACACTTAAGTGCCTAAGGGGAGTTCCTAGGGACCCCAATATTTGTTTTTCGCTATTTTTACTACTTTCCCATGACATAAATTGACCGGTATTTTTGTAATTGTCACACTTGTGGATACGCATTTTTACACAAAAACCCGCCCTGCCATTAATCAGCTAATTAGCTTGGGTCCCTAGGAACCCCCCCCCCCCCTTTAGACACCAATGGAAGTGTGATTTCGAACATAAATTTTAACAAACCTTGTAACCACAAACATTTCTGCTGTGATATGCACATATACATGTAACTAAAATACATGTAATTAAATCAAATTTCAAGAGAAAAATAAGTTAACCTTTATGTGCTAACAGCATCTATATACATTTGATCGCAATTGACATCGCGCCTTCCCTGTACAAACCTATGGGTATATGGACCGTAGTTACTGACCGCAGGAAAAATACAAGATTGTCAAAATAACACTATTTGGGTTATATATAAGCTAATTGGTTCCTTTAGAGCAGATATCAACATCTGCATTTATCCATCATGAAATCTATGTACTACTTTTTTTTAATTTTGACGCGTTTCGGAAACAATGATTTGCCCCTAATTTGAAGACGTTTAAACAAAACTCAATTTTTATTACATCTTTGGTGATGTCTTATGACCCCTCACGTGTGGTGTAAGGATCATTCAAAAACTCTACCAGGAAAGTGGTTTTCTTAAGGCACCAGGCACCAACGTTAATGAAAACACCTTAATGTTAGTCCTTCCAATTTTGGACCTGCGAAACACATCTCAAGCAATATTAAGTAACGAACGCTTTGTTTTATTTCCTTCTTCTGTCAGTCACTTTACTCCCTCCCCTTTTTCCGGTTCGCCCCCATTGGAGTTGTCCGGGGTGGGGGGAGTCTGCCTCTTGCCCCGTGCTCGTGCAAATAAACAATGCGTTGGTGTAATTCACTACACAAGTTTGTCTGTCGCGAAAGTCCATTGAAGGACCACACCAAACAAAAATTCTTCGATTCCAGATAAACATATCTTCTTCACAGGCGGACTGGGCGGTTTGAACGTGGTACAAATAGTTAAGCTTGATTGCCTGGTAAATGATGCTGACTCACCCACCCTTGACTGAACTCAACGATCAGAAGGCAAAGATTTATATACTGCAAGTTAAGTAAAAACGCTTAAGTACATTAGACATTGGGAAAAATTGCCGCCATGTTGCAATGATCGTTTTTTTTATCATATCCAATGGAAAATCCCTTGTTATTTTATAATAAGGCGTTACCCAATGGTACTTATTAATTTATATATGAAAACCTATAGTGTCTTTGTAAAAATAGAACTCAGGAATCCCTCACACCACGTAACTTGTAAACTCCTAGTAGTCCGTAGTTTTTATGGCATTAACAAACCAAGGTCATTCAAAGTATCACAAACATGCAAATTAAAGTACGTATTGCCATTTATTCCGTCAAACGCTACTCTGCACAACATCACACAATGCATCAGGGAATCAATTGTAATACCTTTAATTTCATGCTTGTGGCACTTTAATGAAACCATAGCCAGAGACATGGCTTGGAGCTGCAAACATTGTCGTTTATGTCAAAGTTTGAAATCAATTAGCCTTTAGAAAGGGATAAGTTAATTAGCTTCACCGAATGATTGCAAACGCCAACTCTTTTAGATGAAAAAAGCTAACTGGCTTGCTCAGTTATATTGGAGTCAATAACATCAAGGCTTAATGGGGCCATGGCTTTACAGAAACTAGAATGTTCAGATTTTGTTTCTATGTATAGTTTACATCAGCATATAATATAAACTTCCCTTTTAATAAAGTTTTCAACACGGAACACCCCCTAGCAATATAGCCATGCTGTTTTGAACCACGTATTCAGGTAGGTCAAGCCATCAGTCGTTGGTCAACACCCGGCCGAAGCAAGTGTGGATAATGTGCCCCCCCACCCAGAGCGGTTGTTGGTTGACAAATATCAAATTTGGTTTAGAATATGAAAGACTTGCAGCGGTTTATATGACAACTTAGGGCTGTGATTGGCTATTAGTGCCTTTGCGTGATCTGGGCAGCGTGGCCAGTTGATATGTAGCGCGGGGTGTTAATTTTAATAGATGCCATTTGGGAGGCGTAACCTTATGCTGAAGGTATGAACTTCCCAGTTGTGGCAAAGGAAATAGGCAATTAAATAAATATTTTGGTTATGCATGAGACTCCCTAGTATTCTCAATTATAATGGGGTGTTATGCTTATTCTGGGTAGCGCATTGATTTCTTTCATCCAGGCTTAAATTCACCAAGGAGACTTAATGGCTCAATGATAATTAATTGTTGAGTATGTCCACCTAGGTCCGATTGCACAAAAAGCAGGGTAACTAGAGGACAATCGCACACTATTACTTGTGTATCTGATTGGTTAGATTCAGGTATTCAATGTAAACAAAAGCAGTTCTCGAATGTGTTGCGCCATGTCATCAACCAGTTCGTCATTAGATTCACTGCTTCTAAATGGGTTGCTTTGCGCTAATAGTGATGATACTTCATATGGTAGTTGTAGGATCAATGGAAGGGACGAAACTTTGAGATTATTTAGGAGATGGCATTACAAATTTCATTGAAAAAGTGACTTAGTTTTTTTTCATGGACTAGTTCATTTTGAAATGTCCGAGATTCACTACCCTCCTATAGTAACGTCTTGTCGCGACCCATACTCTATCCTTAGAGAAACTTCATAGCGATCGCTTCAATACTTAACCCTGAACTTCTGTTGGCGAGTTTGCTGTCAGAAATAGGCATGCTACGCACTTCTCTAAAAACATTAGATATGAACCCTTCCAAACCTTATCTACATAGGTGTCTTGGAGGAAAACCGAACAGTAGGCCAAACATTTTCTGCGGACTCTTACGGGTGTCTCCGGCCCAATAAGTAGGTGATTTTCCGCTTGTGGCCCAGCTAGTGACTTTTCACTGAAAGATTACTAAAAGATCTATGGCGACTTTCCGCTGATCCATGGAAGCGGTCGACTTGGATTAGTTCATTTTTGAACAAGTCTACCTGCCGTGGCCCGGCCTAGTGACTTTTAACTGCCGTGGCCGGCTAGGTGAATTTTCACGGCCGGCCAAGGACGCGGTCCGCTCTGGAATTAGTCATTTTTGAAAAGTCCCTGCGTGGCACTGATAGATGACTTTTCAACTGCAGTGGGCCCGGCTAAAGGGTTTTTTTGGATCGTGCGGGTATTCGCCACCACTCTGTCGCCTCGGGCATCAAGGAGGCTTCCTAAAAAAAATGTTGGCCTCCTTCTGGTTTCCGCAAACCAACTTAAAATAGGGTTTGAAGGGAAAAAACATCAGGTATGAAAGAGTGCCGGGACTGCCTGGTTTCTGATCGAAGACCCACACTGGTCGGAAGTGGTTCAGGTGTGACGCGGTTTCGGTCGTTAGAAAGGAAGTGCACAATTGGAGCCAAACTGTCGGGGACCAGAACGTATAATATAGGAGATATAGTGTACTGCCCGGGTCGCGTGGTTTGGTCTGAGCGGTAGGAGGGTTTTGCGCCAAAATTTTTCTAGCCGGCAGGAAGGGGCGTTTTCCCACTAATAGTGGATTTTACCGAGAGCGTGCTCTCCGCTGAGAGAGCTAAAACTGGACGGGTGCCGTATGCGAAATCTGGATTTGAGCTAGGGACGATTTCGGGTTAGCGTTACATTGAGTGGTCAAAAATGTTAGAATTCGCAGAGGCCCAAAAGCCGGCCTGCAGCGGATGGGGCGTGCTTCGGGACCAGAACGTATACTCTAATAGTCGAGCAACGGCAGTTTGTTGGGGATTTGAAAAAATGGACAAGTCCGGAGCGGACAGTTACACGCATGTAGCCGCGAGTTCCGGCTTGCGCTTGGAAGGCCTAACCGTATGACCTGAGTTTTTTTTTTCATCTGTACCGCTCTGGACTTAGTTTTTTTTTCACCCTTAACTAGGTCTGTGGACTAGGCCAAATTTCCCGCTCAATACCGAGCCAGTGGTCCGCTCTGGACTTAGTTATTGTTCAAAAGTCCGGAGCGGACCACTTACACGCATGTAGCCGCGATTTCCGGCTAAAGATCAAGGAAGCCCGACCGTCGGATCTGGACTTAGTTTTTTTTTTCACCCTTAACGATTGGCGTTGGAATCTAGGGCCGAATTTCCTGTTAAATACCGAGGCAGTTGTCCGCCCTGGACTTAGTCGGTTTTTTCAAAAGTGGGGATAGTCAATGTTCGAAAGAGGACCTTTTCCATTTTTCAAATCTAGATATTTGGTAAAATCTTAAAATTGGATTTTGGTGAAAGGCCGGCACCATATGAATTTATTGAAAGGCAGGGCCGCCGATCTGAATTCACGCTAAGTAGTCATTTGGAGAAATTTTGGTGGTGAAATGGTGAAAAGATCCGTTCCCAGTCACTAATTTTAATGAAAGCAGGCCGCATCTTAATTTCACCGCAAGTATTCACTTTGGGAGAAATTTTGGTGGTGAAAAGACCCCGTTTCCAGTCACTTGGGGAGAAATTTGACGGTGAAAAGAACTTTCCATCATGTGAGGTACTTGGTACTTTGATGCCAAGGTATTAGATTATAAAAATGCAATCGGCTTTCAGGTAAGTATCAGAGGGCTCAGTGGATGGGACGATGGACCGAAGACAAGACGCTACGCTACACAAAACCAACCCGCTAGGATTCAGGATTTCCAGGTTCGAGTCCCACTCAAGGTAATAATTTTTGTTCTTTTTCTTCTCGCAGACCTTTGTCACGTGATACCGTCACGTGGGACGTGGCACGTGATGATTCGTGCGGGAAATAAAAGCATAAAAGGTTATAAAAGGAGCGATCGCCTGCGATCTGTATCAGTCTAGCAACGGACACGACGACAAGCAATTTCAGAGAGTCATCCACCGAGGAACAGGTTACCTCGGTGGTTTGGTAAAGGAAGAAAGCTGGAAAAGGCTGGAAATAAGCTTAAGAAGCCGAGGGTTGGGATACCCGGGAAGGTAGCGGCAGCAAAGACAGGACACCGCACCCTGAAAACTTGCCCGACACGAGGCGGGTTGGGGCAGCAAAGCGCGCAGAAGACTCCGGCGCATCCACTTCATCCGCGGAGCCGGCGCTCTTCCCCGACCTGCTGTGCCAAAACCAAAGCCAAAGGAGGCTAAAGGAGCCGGTGTGGGGAAAGGGCCGGTTGCATCAAGCTCACGGGCCAGGCATTGCCAAGATGGAGCAAATCGCGTTTGTAATCCCCAGGATGTCGCGCCCGAGGACATGTTGCAACCCGTTGATGAAGCTGCGCTTGACGCGGACCCCACACGCTGGTTAAGATTTAGCCAGTGTCATTGATGAGCCTATAGGTTCAGAAGGATTTTTATCTGATGATTCCGCGCAAGCCAGCCCACCGCGAAAGAAGGGTGCCGAGCAGTACATAGACGAGGCAGAAGAAAGAAGAAAATGACCCGAAGCGAGGACCGATTGAATTGCAGGACACTTCTAAGGACGAGTCTCGGATGGACGCCACATTTGACCACGCGTGCGACGACACGTGTTACGCGGTACACTGCGCCGAGTGGACCGACCTTAATGACGCTGACCAAAGACGCGTCCCCTGGATATTTTGCGGAGTTTTCTCTCTTAATCTCTTCCAGGAGATGGCCGACTGGACAACATCCGGTGAGAGAAAAGAGGGGATTGAGAAAGAGACATTCGGCCGCCGAAATCCGCGCGTGGTGGTATCCATCTGGTGATGGGTCTTAATTCGCTTGCGAACGCCAAGGATTATTTGGTCTCGACCCTCGGTTTACGAAAACCCGATGATTTGCAATGCGAGGGGTAAAAACGGTTTTTGAAGTCCTGTCTGGTAGCACCTCTTGTGCGAACCCGACTACCGACCCAAAGAGATGGAGGGCAGAAGAACTCAGGAAGAAAAAGAGCATAGTTCCATACATCCGAAAGCATCAGCTGGATAGAGTCCAGTCGCCTGGGAAACTGTTTAGCGGAATTGCCAGGAGAAGTATCACTGCAATCCGCAACTATCTTTCGATGAAGGCATGGTGCAGTACAAGGGGCATTACGGTTGGCTGACGAACCTTCGAATGCCGACCAAGCCTTCCAGCCAGGGCTTCAGAATATACGCATTATGCGAATGGACCACTGGATACATGTGCAACTGTAATGAGTATGCCCCTTCAAAACACCGCGGCGGAAAGTCAGTTGGATATCGCGCTTCGACGTGACATCGAGTCACCACAACAAGTTCATTTCAAATTTACTGCGACAAGTGGTACGGATCCTATCTATTGGCCCAGGAACTGTTGGAAGCGCGAGACGATCTAACCGGGGCCGTGAAGAGAATTCACGGGGACGGCCGACTGACTTCTCAAAAGCCGCAAAAACCCCCGAGCCGAAGTCATCAAGACAACTGGTAAGACCCAGGCGTGTGGTACTTTTACTGTTCGGCAAAATGGGGGCACAACAACGTTCACGACTTGTGGAAAGACATCAAGGTTGTCCCACTAATTTCAACGCCGCATAACGGGTACCGCGATACCAATGATCCCGAGAAGATCAGACGGCGCTTTCGGCTCACCAAAGGCTCGAAGAAAAGGATGAGGCACATTATCAGGCCGCTCCGCCATGTATTGTTGAATCAACAAGTACAGGAAGCGGTCGTTGACAAAGCGATCAGTAATACGTGCATACAACTCCTGCTTGGAGAAAGAGTCAGCAATGGTGGAAGCAGGTGCTTACTTCTTGAGTCGATATCAGCCGGGTTCAATGCCTGGCTTTGTTACAATCGTGTCACAATGCGGCGGTACACCCGGGCTGCTGATAAAAGTGCTCGTCATTCGAGGTTTACCTCAACTGGCGAGGAGCTCATGACGGTTTCGGCCGGCGGCCAGTTCCCCAACCTGATCGACCTTGTCGTAAGGCAGCCTCAAACAATAGGCCGGCGTCATGAGATGGTTGTGATATGAGGAAGATGCATCCGGCACCGTCGGAGATGCCAGACACTAGGAAGAAACGACTGCTCAGGACGGGCAAAGCGGACGAAGTTCGGGTCCAGAACGTGCGGGGTGCATCTCTGTGGGGTGGAGTGTTTTTATTGTTATACCATCGCTTCATTCTTTGATCGATTTTGCCAGTTTGATTTGAGCGCGAAAAACCTCTGAACGGGTCCGGGGCCCGATAGGTGGTGGAGGGAGTCGGGTCTTAAACAGCGTGCATGTTTGCGCAGCATTTGACGAAAGGCCGGACGCCGAAGGGAAGGTTGTGCCGACCGAAATAATGATAGGGCACCTGCCTTTGCTAAATTGTCCGCTGACGTACGCGAACAAAGGACATTGAACGTGCCCGCCGCGTTTGTGCCGAAACACCAGTGCACCGCTGTAGTCGAACATTGACTAGAGGCCGACGCATAAGTGTTGTGCCGATGGAGTTTAGTCCACCACTGAACTAATGACTTTTAATTTAAGATCGCTTAAATGTGACACAAGATGTTGTGCCGAGGTTAAGAGAGCACCATCTGTTTATTTGGCTTGACCGGACACTTTTATTTAAAGCTGATCTGCCTAACATTCGACCGGCACGGCTGTCTTACAGTCAACTAACATCAGACTGGTAACTTCAATCTCTCAGCTAGCTACTGCTACCTCTCAGTCCACCGCAATCGCTTCACTGCTGCTACCAAACAGAAGGCAGCCTACATGTAATGTTGGAACCTGGCCAATAAAACCAAAACATGGGAGGCCTTCATTCGACCGGTATTTGGATTCTGTACCCGGCAAGGAACTTGAATGGGCTGGGCCATCCTCTCCAGGATAATATAGGTTCCCCTGCGCCGTGGGCGGGGTTTTTAAACCAACAGTTCCAAATACAAAACTACTGCTACCATAAAAGACTTCAGCTGGAGGCTACTGCTAACACGAAAGGCAGCCGAAATACTACCAGCAACACAACTAATCGTATCAGACAATGTTCTGTGCTAACCAGATGTGACATAATTCACAAGAAATAAAACAAACACAATCCCTTGCCCCCCATTCCATACAATTACAGTGTCACAACAAATTAAAACAACAATTCCATCTAAGTTAGCAAAAGGGGTTAATTAAATAGACCCGTAGGCCGAACATTACGTATAAAACTGCACGCGCATTACAGGCGTGCGGGCCGCCCCACGCCCTAGTTACGGGCAAGTGATGGGTCAGTAGCCGACGGATAAAGGTCAGGGGTTGCGACAGGGGGGGTAAAAGTTAGTCGTTGGCACAGATTCATGCCATAGGCCCAACATACTTACAAACGCACGCGCTTAAAAGGGGCGTGGGGTCGCCCCTTAGTTACGGTCAAGGGCGGGGTCAGTTAGCCGGGTAAAGGTCAGGGGTGGACCCGGGTGGTAAAGGTTAGATGGTGAGCGACAGATTCATGCAAAGGCCCCAACCATTATGGTAAAACAGCACGCGCCCGCCGGCCCCCTTAACAGGCGTGCGCGTCGCCCCTTAGTACGTTAAGGGAGGGGTCAGTTAGCGGGGGGGTCAAGGGTTCTCAGGGGGTTGCGGACGGGTCAAATGTTAGTGGTTAGGCCAAACATTACGGTAAAACAGGCACGCGCCTTAACAGGCGTGCGTCGCACCCTTAGTTACCGTCAAGTGAGGGGTCAGTTAGCTGGGTCCAGGTCAGGGTTCACTTGCCGCGGTTCAAGGTCAGAGGTTGTGACCGGGTTAGAGGTTCAGGGGTTGGAGTGTGGGACCAAGTCCATATTAGTAGGACGAACATGTGCGGGTAGTCTTAGCCAATTCATCCCAAGAAATGACCGGTAGATTATAATAAAATGTTGTCTACCTAACGGGTTTCCGCAAAACCTATTTAAGATTGGGTTGTTTAGGTTCCAAATAATGTTTTAAAGAGTGCGTCTCATGCCTAGTTTCATGACAGCAAACTCGCACCGTAATTTCAGGTTAAGTACTGGGCCATCGCTGTGAAGTTGCTCTAAGGATAGAGCGTGGTTCGCGACCAGAAGTATATACTATAGGAGGTTATTAGTGCATCTCGGACATTTCAAAAATGAACTAAGTCCAGAAAAAAAAAAACTAAAGTCCAGAGTTCAGAAAAGAAAAATAAGTCAAGAGCGGACCGCTTCCTTGGTGAGCGGAAAGTCGCCCTAGCTCTTTAAGTGATATTTTCAGTATGAAAGTCACCTAGCCGGGCTAACGGCAGTTGGAAAAGTGTTTCACCTTGCCGGGCCACGCAGTAGATTTTCAATAAATGTGACTAAGTCCAGATGCGGACCGATTCCTTGTTCAGCGGAAGGTCGCCCTAGATCTTTAGTGATCTTTCGGTGAAAAGTCACCTAGCCCGGGCTACGGCAGTTGAAAGTCACATTGCGCGGCCACGGCAGGTAGACTTTTCAAAAATGAATCAAGTCCGAGGAGCGGGACCCGATACTTAGGTCAGCGGAAAAGTCGCCCCGATCGTTTAGTTGAATCTTTCAGTGTGAAAAAGGTAACCTGCCGGGCGGCACGGCAGTTGAAAAGTCACCTTGCCGGGCCACGGCAGCTAGACTTCTTTTCAAATGAACTAGTCCAGAGCGGACCGCTGCCTTGCTCAGCGGAAAGTTTCGCCTAGATCATTCATTGAAAAGTCACCTAGCGGGCAGCGGCATTGAAAAGTTCACTTGCGGGGCCAGGGCAGGGAGACTTTTCAAAAAAATGAATAAGTCCAGAGCGGACCGCTTCCTTGGTCAGGGGGTAAATCGTTCTAGATTCGTAACCCCAACTCTGGGTGAAAAGTCACGTAGCCGGGCCACGGCAGGAGATTTTTCCAGTAGCGGGGACCACGGTCATTGGTCAGCTAAAAATCATTCTAGATCTACTAAGCGAACCTTGGGTTGAAAAAAAAAACTCAGTCCAGAGTTCAGAAAAAAACGAAGTCCAGAGGAGTGTACCGACTTCCTTGGTCTTTTGCCACCTGGACAGTGGCCGGTGACTTCTTTAGAGGATGCGGTCTCTCGATGAAGAATGATAGTCAAAAATGAACGACTAAGTACCACAAAAATTTCTAAAGTCCGGGTAGGGGCGCCCTACTCGAAAACTCAATCGTCAGTGCCATCAAAGGTTGGTTAGTTTCCTAGTACGGAGTTAGGTATATACGTAAGGGATATACATTCATCGGACAATGACATCGCGCCCGTCCCTGGTACAAACCTAGGGTATATGGACCGTCGTAGTACTGACCCGCCATGGAAAAATACAGATGTCAAAATAACACCTTTGGGTTATAATAAGATAATTGGTTACGTAGAGCAGATACAAAAATCTGCATTTATCCATCATGAAATCTATGTAAATACTTTGTTTTAATTTTGACCGCTTTGAAAACAATGATTGCCCCTAATTTGAAGACGTTTAAAACAAAACTCATTTCATGACCTTGAACCCACTGTCGTTTCTCCCTTTCTGTCAATTCTTTAGCTGTAAAAAGTAACTTATGACGACTGAATTCTGGATATATCCTTCACTTTTCCTGCAAACTTCAATATTTTTTACTCATTCGGTATGAATAAGTGTCTTTAACTAATGTATTTGAAGATAAGCACAAATGAGATTTTCCAAAAACTAAATAAGAAATCAAGTGTCTATGATATGCCGCATCCAATGCTGCTCAAAAAGTTTTATATACTAATTTTAACAATCATGGTATATTGCAGACAGGATAATACATCGAAATAACGTGCCATGGATATTTATTGCCTATTGGAAACTCAGACTGGCTTGGAAGGTGAGCTTAACGTTTATTCGTTTTTTTTTGTATTATAGGCGCATGTTGCGGAAGGCACATCGATTTGCCCGCACTAAAGTTGTATGAATACCACATGTAGAGCGAGAAGATAAATGTCCATTGCGTGACTTCGTTACTCTATAAGCCTTATATTCAACCGAATCATGAATGAAAAGCTCTTTTATTACGTTTTTCAATACAGCTGTGTAGCATAAATAAAGTGGGTATGGAACATAAACTTTAAGATGTTATACTATGGATGAATGTGCATTTCGATTGCTGGAAGCTGCGGTATTGTGTATCAAAATGATATTCATATGCTTGCTTGGGGACGCCCAATGAGAAAATTATTACCCACTTTCCAGGAGTACCTTACCATATGATACACATGAGAATGATGTAATGTGTTTGACTGTTATGAACCAGACAATCGTTCCATGTTATGAACCAGGCAATCGTTGAGGGGTAATATAATGTTACAATGTTAATTTGAACTTTTGTCATTTTGTAACTGAATTTTGTAACTGAACGTAATACATGAGATAGAAAACATCCGTGGATAACAAGAATCAGCAAACAAGAATCAGTTTAAACACATTGGCTATTAATTAATGTTAATATTATTAATTGATGTGTTCATTTTTTTAAATATTAAATTCCGTGTGTCAGAGAAGTTATTTTGTTCACAATATTTCAAATGAAACAGCTCTAAAACAGGTTGTTAATTGTTAAACTTTTAACAGTCTAGTGAAAATGCCTTTATAGCTTTTCAAATTATAACATCCAATATAAATGTTTTCTCGATACGTTTAGAAATTGGTTTAATCACGTTTTTCCGTTTGCTGGTTATCTGCAAATAAACAACGGTCGCGAGGATTGGGTATGGTGTTTAGAAGCAGACAATCGTTAAAGGCAAATGCAATATCAAGAGATTGCTGACAATATGCCAAAGGCCAGACACCCACACTACCGCGAACAAGGCCGTCCGCCTGGAGCCCTAGAAGACAACCTACCCTAAGACTCTAAACAATAAGGAGTAATAACGGGATTACCCGCATAGGGTGAGTAAAATCTTGGTCAAAATGGAGTGAATCTTACTCAATGTGTTGGGTAAAATTTGACTAAGACTCTGCAGACTCCCCTCTTTCACTCCTTATTGTAGTGTATTTTGTAGGTATTGAATACCAATATGAAAAATAGATGATTAGATAAACATATAAATGTAACACAGTTTTGTAAATCAGATCCTCCTTAGAATAAACATGTTTTGAAGTCCATCACAGCTGTTTGACCCCATGCAAATTGTCTCTTTTATTTTTAGAGCAATTCAAATAAATGGCGACACACTTTTGACAACTGATATAAGTAGGGACATGCAAGAGCGATTATTTCCGCGAAAATCAGAAAAATCCATTGCGGGAATCTTGCCATATAGGCCTACAAAGGTCATAATTTGCATGTTATAGCGCCCTCTATATACCTATTTCCCATAGAAAGACGTGTAAAACTAGATTTTTATGAAAAATCATATTTGCCCGCAATGAAATTTCATAAAATTTTCACAGAATGTAGTTAGTGGCATATATACTCCAAATTAGTTGTCAAAAGTGTGTCGCCGTTGATAATTTTTGTTTTATTCTCGTTTTGTCATAATAAATGAGACTCTTAAACAGCTGTGCCATGTTGAAACCCTAGACAGTGCTTGTACATGTCGATTATACATGCGACGAAAAATATTTTGTACTTTCGCAATGAATCAAACTAATGATTGTAAGCTACTCTCTCCCCGAGCAAAACTTGCTTAGACTTTTGGAGGAGGGAGGGCCGGCTATCCGCGTCCCCGCCGCGCTATAGCTAAAGGTATTGTGTAATTAAAATAAGGTTTCCAGGATTAATTCGTTATTCTGTTATGATGTTCTCTAGACGTCCAACAGGTCCAGAAGAAATACCCTTTAAACACAAATAAATGAGCCTGGCACAATGAGTGATCTAAATTTTATTATAATATTAACAGATTTTAATGATTTGTAATGGTTCTTCAAGAATTTGGTATGTCCAAAGTCAATTATCTATACATTCAAAATTACACTTAACAATTCTAATCTTACTCAGAGTTCATTTGTCTCAACTAAAAGTACGTTGCAGTTGTCAACGTAATATGTCCTGACAGCGAAGATCCAAAAATGACAGCATGCAAAGTCAGCTATAAATACTCGGGTTAATATCCATTGGAATCTTTCGACGACGATAATGTTCCACAATAATAAAATCCAGGTAATAATACCCCCATCAGTATGTCGCTATGTCCTCATATCGGACCACAACTTGGAATCCCTTTTTAGATTCCGAAAAAATGAAGCTCTTTGGCTTAAAAAGACGACAGCAGAACAATTTTAGATCAAGCTCCGGCGGAATCCAAAGTATTAAATCTGGCACTAGATGTAGAACTCAAATCTAACCATATTGTAGAGTTAAAACTAAGATATAATTATTAATGATAGCTCCAAGAGCCGAGTAGATCCTGTTTCAACTGCTGAAGGCGAGGCTTAACTCAAATATCAAATATATATTGACTTCACAAAGTTACCAGTCTAAAAAAGACATTACAACAGCATCATGCATAAACATATAACCTGAATAACATCACTTTCCATTTATAACTCTATGGGGAAAGGAAATTCCGATCTACAATGTTTTGATCTCAAAGCATAAACAAGCCGACTCGTTTCTAAGTTTAGCATTCTTGGGGAAGTCCCCATTTACATTATGGTACAATCTAATCTAAACAGGTGCACTTGCAAAAACAAACTAGGGATATTCCCCTTTCTCTCTTTTATAGTAAACAAAGTAATTTTCCGTGAGAAATCTTTCTCAAATAAAATTGTAAATCTAATTAATATTTTTAATCGAAAAATGGAGGCAAATATAACATCCTCCCCCGTAAAAAGAAAATTTGAATGAAATTAAATTTCCAAAAATTGGCGTTTACCTTTAACCATTTTGTGGTTCATTTGACATACAGTTTACACAGTGCAAATTTTACAATTTTTATTATAATGTTCGGCATTGCTGCCTTCCGTCTATATTACATAAAAAATTTTAATACGAAAATTTCCTGAACAAATTTAGGACAGGCTCTGGAAAAGCATCTTGCCAAGGACATTTTTTCCGTGAAATGTCTTATGTCCAGATGTATTCTGTAGGGAGTTAAAACTCTACCTGACAAGTCTCTGATTTCTGTTTTTCATCTTGTGGAGGAAGTCAACGGATTGTGATCCGGGTACACTACAAACTGGGTGCACTGTGTACTCAAGTACACTTCAAAATTTTGCAATGACAAATAGCAATGCAAGAAATTCTTTCTGAATTGTTGAGTAGGTTTGTATGTTTGTCAAAACTTCTTAGAGTAATAAACAACAGGATGATCTACATCACTTTCAACCGATTGCATGAGAAAAACTCCACCAACAGCCTACATCCCTGCATTCAACTGCCAAAACTTGAATTGTTTCTGAAAAGTTTGGCGCAATCAAAACTGTGCGCATTCATCAAAAAAGACTTGATTTTCTCAAACGCTTTATGGCATTGCTCTGACCACACAAATTTGCATTTTTCATAAAGGTTGCGTCAGTGGACACGCAATTTCTGAGAACTTTGGACAGATATTTTCTGTAATACCCGACCATTATCTAAGTATCTCATGAGATGAAATCGCTTTTATGTGGTGTGGGGAATTCTCAATGGCTTCAATTTTGCAGTGATTGGCCTATTTGCCTTGTCCTACAATATGCCCTAAGTATGTGACATTTGCATGGCCAAAATCACTTTTCACAGATTCACAGTTAAACCGGCTTGAGATAATTTCTCAAACAAGTGATGGAGCTTCCACGTTGTTCTTCCCATTTTTTGTTTCACGTACACAGGAGATCATCCACACTGTGAAAAATGTCCTACATTTCCAGACTTCTACCTTTTAACATTTTTTACGGTGGGTAAAACCACAATATTGCTAATATTCACGCTTGATTCGTATACTAACATAAAATTAAATTTTGAAGCAGAAAAATGTAATAAACAGTGGCTAAAAACATACTTTTGTTTTACTAAACCATTTTGAAAAAAAGCCGTAGTATTTATACGGCTGAATTATCGTTATTATTTTTCCGTAATATTACGTTATTTTGTAACTTACTTGTTTTAATGTAAGAATACGAACTATGAACATCGTTTTACCTATAAAATGTGTTAAATAACGTCAAAGTAACGTCATTAAAAAAGGCAAAATCTTATTTTCCCTAATCATTTGTTAAAATGTTTTAAAAACTATTTTCCTCCGTTTTTGTTTTAGTAGTTTAATTTGAAAAAAAAAAAAAAGTAGTACACACACTTATATATATTTAATTTTAGCATTGCTATCAGTTAAGTCATGTGTGTAGTGAATAAGGTTTAGGACTTTGTAATCTTAAGGCCGGGGTTCGAATCTAGAAAGGTACATTGTTAAGTTTTCGTTCATATGAGTGTTTTAATTGGTGTGACAATAGAATGTGTACATTCCCATTATAAAACAAGTACATAAAAACTGGTTTTAAATCTGTATTTGTTCACGTTTTCACTGTGTTATTTGCCTTTTTTCTCAAAATTGTTTGCCTGAAAATATAACTTTTTTACAAACCACGGGGTGTGGGTAACGTAAAATACAAGTTTGTATTGATGCCATGGCTACAATGTTAAAATTTGGTTAGAGGATTGTAATAGTTTTGATCTTAATATTGTTTTTAAACAAGTCAAAAACCAAACCAACCAACGTCGAAGCTGAGTTTAACGCCGTTATTTTTACGTTCCATTGCAATGGTTTGATTTTTTCGGCTCCAGTTCAGTTATGTACTTTATCATGGCGTGAGTCCCAGCTGCCAGTCAAACTGTTTTTTTACAAGTTTATTTCTAACAGTCACCATAGGCGTCACAATTTTCTTGTATGCAACTCTCTGTTCACTAATCTTTGAAATGTTTTTTTTTGTTTTGGGCGGCAGAATTTTTGAGACCAAATGCAATTCTTTTGGATTGGTATAGGCCATCGGGCGTACAAAAGGCTGACATTTCTTTGGCACGGTCAGTGAGGGGAAGTTGCCAATACCCCTTCAACAAATCAAATTGCTAACAAATTGGCATTTCCAACATATCTATGCAATTATCAATCCGTGGGATCGGATATATGAGTCGGGTTGGTGTGGAACAGAGGTTTGACTTTTCGAAAATCTGTGACAAAGCAAAATGAACAATCCAGGTTTGGGAACCCGGAATAATGGAGGAACGCATTCACTATTGCTTTGTTCTACTATTCATTGTCTAACATGTATTTCACCTCATGCCAGATATGTTGCAATTTGTATTGGATTAACTCTATACGGATGTGGCTTTACAGGTCGGCGGCCCCTACATCAATGTTCAGGAGTTATTGACAGGTTGTCGCATGGGTTACATCAGGAAATATGATTTCCCAATCTGAAGTTAACTTCTGTCCATTTCACCTTGCGACTCTCTGGGGATGACCTAGTTTCTTGTTAAATTGGCAAGGATGTCAGAATTGCAATTGACACCATAATAATTTTCTGTGTTTACAGTGCGTTTTTGATCAGGTTATGGACTCTGTGATGTCATCATTGTAGACGATCACTAACTTTGGATGACACCACACACGCAGGCTTACATATCATATACCCTCATATGACTCTTTGCCATATTTAGGTGACATAATTGTAGACTTTACGTTATCCTAGGTTGTTTTGATCACATAGTCAGGTCACCCACTTTGTTCTCACTCTCTTATGGTCCAGAATACTTGGCTGCAAAGGAGCCCTTGTATTGGAAAAGTGCCAGAACTTTGTCACCTGGTTTGATTTGCATTACTGTCATGGCATCATTGTCATACAATGTTGTCATTTTGCCTGGCTCTGGTTTGAGGATTTTGTTTGGCCAATTTTCAGTGGCTTTGGAGCCTGATGTCGGAATTGAAGGACACATAGGTCGAGCATTTCAACATCAGATTTTACACAACACTTTTCTTTCAGTAGTTTCAATGGTCCCCTAACTTGGACCAAACACCAACTCAATGGACTGAATCCTAATGACTTTTGTACAGCATCCCTGGTAGCAAATACAGGAGATGAACTCCCTCATCCCCCAAATCCCTCTCAAATTCAAAAAAACAATAGGTTTGGATCATGTTTTCAATGTTGGTGGTACCTTTTAGGGCCCGCTGGGATTCTGGGTGGTATGCGGAAGAACGTTACTGGGACATTCCCAATGGTCCATGACTGTTGAACCAACCGACATGAAATTTGATTCCTTGATCCGACTGAATGATTTTGGAAGGCCTACTAGGTGAAAAAACTTTGAGAGCTTTCACTTATCTTCTGTGCCCTAATATTTCTTAAAGGGTATTGCCTAGGGGAATCTTGTGGAAGCACACATGGATGGTCAGTAAATACTGATTTTCCTGACTTGGTCTTGCGAAGTGGCCCTACACAATCTATTAAGACCCTACTAAATGGCTTCATCAAATGCTGGTATTGGTTGCAAGGGAAGCCCGTAGGAATTTTTTTCTGATTGGGCTTGCCCACCATTTGACACGTGTGAAAAGTCTTACAATACTCAGACCAATCTTTGCTGAGTGTAGGCCAACCAAAAAAGAACTCCTAGTTTCTTCATGTGTTTTTCTCACACCTAAGTGTCCTGCCATGAGGGCTATAATGGGCTATGCTATCACTCCCTATGGTTATACCTTTGGCCACTACATTTGATGCAAAACTTCCATCCTCATCTACAAGTGCATCGCGGTGGTCGCCATTTTCTCATGAGGACACTCAGTTTGCTTTGCTTGTAGAACAGCATACAGGAATGTTCGGCTTCCTGTTGTGTTAATGCCCTTCACCTAATTTCCAAGTGCTGGGTCACTGTTGCTGTCATTTTTACCAAGTTGTCATGGCTTAAAGGGTTCCTTTACGTTCCCTTACTCTTTCATGCTCAGAGGCTTTGCTATTTTCATTGGTTTTACCAGCTTGTCACTTCGTTTGTGCTCAGGGGCTGGATTATCACTAACAGGGAAGTTAGTATCCCCTGATAGAGGGAAGATGACCTCCCAAATTCCTCTAACTTTGATGAGGAAAAGATCCTCTAAATTTGGGGGACCAATCATCCTCGACGCTCTCCCTATGTGTATGAGTATTTTGACTCATAACCGGCTCACTGTTGTCCTGTGAGCGCTTTTCTGGTCATTGACTTAGTTAATGCACATGCACCCTGCTATTTCCCATCAAATTCATCCACTGTACATGGCACCTGGGAAACTAGGGATTCTGGGAGCTTTGTTTATTTCATTGCAACTTTCCTTTTCTAATTCTATGTCTCTAAATTTGCATTCCATCTCTTTTGGTGATTCGTTTTTGCATTTGAATTTGCAATGTTGCTGTTTCTAATTCAATTTCCTTTTCTTTTTGGTCCTGTTGAATTGCATTATATTTCCATTGTCTTCAATTCTATTTTCCTTTTGAATTTCAAGCCTGTCAAATTTATTCCAGAACCTTTCATCTTTTCCAAATATGAAGTCTCCCAAACATCTTCCTGGACAAATCTTTTCAATCAAAACTATTTGATGACTTGCTTTATCAGAGCATGTTTTGCCGCAAGTCAAATGCTTGGCTCTAGTTTCTCAAAATCAGGCTTTTCTCAGCTTCATCAAACTTCTCCCAAGTTATTTGCCCAATGAACTCTTCTGTATCAAACTCCATTTGATGTACTTCTACACCACAATATAATAGTGCCTTGAACCAAACTCAAAGTAGTACATGGTAATACACACAAACATTTTGCAATATTATTCACATTTGTATGTGTAAATATGAATAATGAAGGCTCAAATATCTCAATTCAATTCCAAGGACGAGCCCCCCAATTCTGTTATGATTTCTCGTGGACGTCAAAAGGTCAGAAATACCGTTTAAACAAAATAAATGAGCCTTGTGCAAAAGTTATCTAAATTTTTATAAGATATAAAATATAATATAACGATTTGAATGAGTTTGTAAATTGATTCAAGGAATTTGGTATGTCCAAGTACAATAATAATACAATTCAAAATTACACTTAACAATTCTAATCTTACTCAGAGTTCATTTGTCCCCAACTCTAAAAGGTAGCGTTGCAGTTCAATTGATAATATGTCCTCACAGCGAAGACTCCAAAATGAACGATGCAGTCACGCTTATAAATCCTAGGGTAATATTCCATTGGAATATTCTCGTCCTGTGAAGTAGTTAATTTTTGTCCAGCAGTACAAGGCGGACGGGGCCTTTCCTCGACGACGCTAATGTTCCACAATAATAATATCCAGGTAATATACCACCTCAGTCTGTAGCCATGTAATTAGGGACCACAAATTGGGAATCCCTTTTAGATTCCGAAAACTGAAGCTCTTGGCTAAAAGCCGACAGCAGACAATTTAGCGATCAAGATCCGGCGGCATCCAAAATAATTAAATCCTGGCACTAGATGTAGATTAAACTCAAATCTACCATTAGTTGAGTAAAACTAGCTTAATTATGACCTGTATCGATCCAGAGTCTCGTGTAGCTCATGACCTTCACAAAGTCTCAGTCTAAAAATAGGACCATTACAAACATCATGCATAAAATAACCTGAATCACATCAATTTCCATTTTAACCTATGGGGAATTTCCATGATCTCAATGTTGTGATCTCAAATTATAACCAAGCCGCCGACCCAGTTTTTAAGTTTAGCATCTTGGGGAAGAATTCCCCAAACCATTTCCCTTATTGTGCAATTATTAACGGGGTCGCAGTTTGCATAAACAAACTAGGTAAATCACCTTTCTACTCTCTTTATAGTAAACAAAGGACTTTTCCCGTGCGTAAATCTTTTCTCAAATAAAATTGCCAAATCAGAATTAATATTGTTAATCAGAAAAATGGAGGGAATTAACCATATGAAAGGTTTGTAAAAATCACAAAAAAGTGTCCTTAACCCTCCTCTACCCTAATCCGTTTACCCTCTTTGGACCGCAACAGTAAATTCCTTAGAAGCCCCTCTTACCTCGAAATTACCGAATTCGGACAACTGTTACTGTTACAATCAATTCAATACGACAATTTATTGTACCCAGCGCCACATACATATAAAAATGTTCAACGGAGCTCAAGCTCAAGAAGTACTGCTTATAGGCATCCTGGAAATAGATGGACTCTTTAGGAGTTACGTAGCTGTTTTTCCAAAGTACCAATTTTTAATATGGTCAGGTAGTAAGGTAGTCTTATTCCACGATTTTGGGAGCATAGGCAGCAGCAAAGGAACGGTCACCAAAAGAAACACACCACCGAATCTTGCTTCAACAAGTGAGGCATCTCGGTACCATCGGAGGATGATGATCTAAGCTGCCTTTGAGTTAACCGAACTTGAAGCATTTCGATGATATCAGATGGAGCCTGTCCATGAAGTGCTTTGTACAAAAGTGCGATAATTTTGTAATCAATGCGCTGTTTGATGGGAGCCAGTGGAGTTCATTTACCAGTTCAGTAGTGATGGAGTCAAACTTGCGCTTCCTGAAAATCAATCTTGCGGATGTACGCTGCACATTTTGTGGCATCTTCCGTGAGCAATTTCCGCACTCGTCCAATGTTCACGTCCAAGATGAAAATTAGCAGCTTTTATCACGTTAGCTATTTGGGCCGACATAGTCATTCCAGTGTCCAACATAACACCCAGATTTCTAATGGGGTTAGATGAAATGGTGATATTAACACCAGCAACATTCATACTATATAGTTAGGTTAATCTTGGCAAGTTGTGCACGAGAACCAAGTAACAACACTTCTGTCTTCTCTGCATTTAACTTGAGAAAATTGGCAAGCATCCACTCATGCACTTTTAGAAACGGCATGAGTAACACCACTTGGTGTGACTGGGTTGATGGAAACATATATCTGCGTGTCATCCCCATACATTTGAAGCTCCATGCCATGCTTACGAATGATGTTACCGGGCGGAAGCACATAAATCAGAAACAGTAGTGGACCATGCCATGATCCCTGCGGGACGTCAAAACAGAGGACTTGATAAGCGGAGAAACTCTCTGCGTCCTACCGGCCAAGTAGGATTTGAACCACTGGAGCGGCAAAGCACGAATACCAAGTAATTGTTCCATGCAAGCGAAAAGGACATTATGGTCGGTAAAATCGAAAGCAGCACTAAGATCAAGAAGAACGAGGATGGTAATGGTCGGGGGGGGGGGGGGTCGGACACGATCTGCTCGATTTGGGCATTGGGAATTTCCAAACGGTCATTTAGGGAATTCTTACGTGTATTTTCTACGGCAGCCTCGGTCCCAGTCACATTACAAAATCACCTTTTAAACCTTCGTTCAATACATCTTAGTAATATCATGATAATTTAGGAAAAAAATATTGAGTTCAAAATCCGTCGGGGTTAGTGGATTAACCCCGCTGCAAAATAGTGTAATTTCTAATAACGGTCATTTAGATTTAAATATTCACCAGGCCTAACCTTAAGTCAAGTATGTGTGTGATCGATCGATATGCGTAAGAGCGCCCTCCTACCATTAAGTCTTTGAATAAGACTAGCACTCGGGTTACGCCGGAAGTTGATGCCGTTCTTTTGCTGTTAGGTTGGCATGTCATCCCCCCCCCCCGTTAATGGTTACCACTGGTACCCGGCATTGTGAAGTTCAGTAAGAAAATTTAAACGAGTTGAAAACAATGTGTATATAATTATGGATATGTACGTACGTATTACTTTTAAAGAGACACTAGCACATTTAAAAAATAGTGCCCCCTCAAGATTTTCAAAATCGATATGACTACCAACGTGACCATCACCGCAAAGGGAGGTAGCGTTATTTCGCTGTTAAATCTAGGAGCAATTTCCCACTAAACAACAACGAGCCTCCACTCTCACCCCCCTTATCTCTCGCTACCCCCCTTTTTCCGCCCGCGCATCACCCACCTCGTTCCATATTCCTCTTACTCGGGTTCGCTCGTGAGTTTGAGAGTGGCAAAAATGGCATTCGGGATTAATGGATAGGGATTAAGCCCTCACCTTGAAAATTATTAAAAAAAAAAAAAAAAAAAAAAAAAAAAAAAAAAAAAATTTTATTAATAAAATGAAATGCGTTATAAACAAGGAAACCCTATTGTTTTCGCCATTGTGTAATGAATGCATCACCTATTCATCGCCAAATCCAGTAGCATAGTCTACACGGTCACGGCTTAATCCGTGTATGTTGTCGGTGGTTAGCGAAGACACTATCTATGGGGGACTACAAGTTTTTCACCGGACTTCATTTCCACGGAACATGACATTCTTTAACCGGTCGGTTACCTTTGCGGTTTAATATCATGAAGTACGAGTTATGATATTCATGTAATAGACAGATGTGTTGATTAAAGTTACGGACAAACTTTAAGTAGACTTCAAATTACCTGGATATATTAGTCTCTTATAAGTGCCCTATCTGTCTTGTGGATGTCTATTATCGTTATGTGTAAAATATTTCTTATTCTTCCAATGGCTACTAGGATATCTGTGAGCAAAGTGATGAACTATCATATGTTTTGTGAAAATGTGCAATGCCGCTTTACGATAGCGTTTTTTTACCGCAAACGTGCGGACCATATCAAAATACTAAAGTATTTATCAATATTGACAACTGCTGATCAACGTAATTTTATAGAAGCGGTGTAAACCAAACACAGTTTGGAGGAATATACTCTCAATATTAAAATAATGATTTGATTGTTTTCTGCTAAAGTAATATAACGGGTTTCAAAACGCTGTTGTTGCCTTTATTATACCATCGGGCGAGGTATGCATTAGAGAACCGACACACGACAAAGCTCATTTGCACATTTGTTACGGTACGCAGTGAACACCAAATGTCCAAAATAAACCATAGTCACAGGAAAACAAGCCTAAAACCAAGTCATTTCAAAATTTGATTAGATTGTTGATCATAAACCAAGTAAATGACCCGTCGCGCACCCTCTGAACCTCCGTGTCCCTTATTGTTTTCCTCCCTGGAATCTAGAAATGGATAGATTTCAAAAATAAAAAGTTAACATCTCACAAATCTTCAAAAAAGAAAAAGAAAACCAATAAAAACCAGTAGCATCAGAACAAACCGCTGGTGCCAAGTCCAAAATATGGACCAAGTCTATGCGCATGCTGAACGAATTTGATCCGATAGGTAGTATCATGCACTGCGGTAGAAAAAATCTCTCCAGGAAGCGTGATTTTCAAGGCGACTTTCGTGTAAAAAAAATGAAATTTTTTCTACTTTCTTGGACAATTACGAAGCTAAGAAAATGATATTAGCTAACTACAACTACCAGCGGACCTAGTGAACGTTTATGTTTAGATATTTAATTTATGGACGCCGGGAGAGGATGAGATAGATGATGAGATTCAACATGGGACTCCAATGCCTGTATCG
>JAMKCH010079216.1:0-13941 GCA_023653785.1 Ophioderma brevispina | reverse complement strand
TAAAATGACCAATGCTCAGATTTTGTTGACTGAAAACTGGTGATAAGGTGTGTATTGTCTCAACAGGATCCAAAATGGATTATTTTACAGTGGGGTGACATTTTGGTTGGCTAATTACATAGACAAAATGTAGCAAGGTTCTACAAATGGTTATTGGGGGTCACAATAATTTTCCCTGGATGTAGCAATGGTGATATCAACAAAACAGTTAAAATGCATTTTCGGTTTCAGTATGACACAAGGAATTTACATTTTTGTTTGACACCACGTTCAACAAATCGAGCATTTACCCCCATGGTGACCTTGAACATTAATGGGGCTATACCGCTTTAGCTAAAGGTTGGAACCTTGACAAATATTACTATTGAATCCTTATGAGGAGAGGGAACGCCATTAGTATACATTAAAAAACACAATGTGAACTTGATGTTAAATTTTTCCCTGTACTCACATTTCCCCCCTTGCAGGGAGGGGGCATCAGTCCGAAAATTTTGCACCCAATAGATTTTCGACAGTTTAGGCCCTAATACTGAACACAAACAGCAATAAATCAAATTTTTTTTAGCATGAAAATCCTACGGGAATACACCACAACCCAACACTATAAAGGGACAATCACATTGGATACTTAAAAAAAAAAATATGGAATATGTATGCATAAAATAAGAAATAACATAATTTGCATTTTTGCTATTGTTACCCCCGTCAATTTTTGCATAATAACAATAGCATTTTCCAAATCTTGCGGGAACAAAAAGCCAGTCCCGAGATCGATAAAATCTATCAATTTCCTTCATGGCTGGTGGTCAGTCGTGTCACGGCAGTGCAGCAGTGCAAAATTGAATAAGATAGTTTACTTTTTTTATAATATCTTGGTACCTAACTCATTCCGTCAATAATATTACAAAACAATAGAACAGAATGGTTGCATACCATGGGCCACGAAACCTGTAGTGTGTGTGTAGAAATCAATGTAATTGTGCTTGTTGGTATCACGACAGATGATCAACTGCATGGATTCCACATCTGTATAGATTAGTACGCGGCAGGTCGATGTTGTCGCAGTGGGTACATGCAGGGCGCCAGGGCTCGCGATAGCTTGTTTAGCGCTAGCAGTTTGCTACCCCATTTCTGCCATTGCTATGCAATTTTAAGTTTGTGTAACAATTTTCCCCAAGTTTGCACTATACAATATGATCAAAGCAGAGTGTTGCAAAAATTGTAAAAAATAAAAAATCCCTACGCGAGCGCTCAGGGCGCTATCAATGTCGATCGTCGTATGGACGGCCAACCGCTTACTAATGATTTGACGGAAGTTGTTTAATAGTGACGAATTTGGATGGAGGCCATGCTAAAGTTATTATTCTTTTGATGGAAATGGTGCTAATGTTATGAATATTGTGCATCTATAGCAGATACCAAAATATGTCGTTTTCAAGGTGGCTATATAGACCAATTGGTATTTTAAAAGTTACACAAGGGCGAGGAGTGCTAATGGTACCATTCATTTCGCATGTATCCGTCCTTGAAATGTCAAATTTCGCAGGATTTTTTGTTGTGTTTTACAGAATTGGTAAACATATTTATTATGATTTTACCCTGTAAACGGCTGCTATTTGGTAGTATTACAAGCCATAGTAGACCAATCGCAATACTTGTATAATTTTAAAAACAATGTTACCACATTCCTAATTATACTCCATGGTATCTCAAACTAATATCGTATCGTGGAAAAATTAAACGGAAAAAGTTATATTTTTTTCACCTTCCTTTAAATTGAAGTAGGGGTGCCTATGGAAAAGTTAAATAGTTAACATTAAACACATATGAAATTATTTTTCCCCCTGGTGTTAGGTTTTCTGGTACCATATTGTGCTTTCTGTCCTATACATTGTGCCTATGCCGCATCCGCGTCGATCACGTCTGGAGTTTTATTTCTACCGGAAGTGAACCAACGCTGAAGTTTTTGAAATGACAGATGACAGTTCATCGCGGGAGAGAAGTCGAGGTACGGAGTTTGAGGGGAGGGAGTTGAGCGATGACTGGAATTTTAGCGTTGCTAACAGGTGAGATTTTCTTTATAATCCATTATTTTATGTAGTCTTAGAAGAATGTAGTCGTTAATATTACCCAGACATGTCTTACAAACTACTTTGCGTTTGCAATTCATCCCCAATTATGAGGTGCAATTCTGTCTGTCGCGGGTGTTGAATTTGGTCACACACACGCGACGACGTGATTACGTCCCGGGGATACTTACCGAAGAAACTTCTTGATAGCCGGGCTTGATAGTCTATGGAGTGCTTGAAGTTTTCACGTATGATGATTTTCGAATCTGTTCTAATTGTATAATTTCCCGGTAATTTTCTTGAGATATAACATTGTGATATAAATGTCCAAATGAAATGTCAAATGTCCACAGTTCATGGCTAGGAAAAACGATCAAGAAAAAAAAATTAGAAACTTATGCAACAAAATTCAAATGAGGTTGGTATGAAAAGAATATATAATTTGTAGTAGTAGAAGAGGTTGCTTACTTAACTGGGACTAGAAATAACAAAGTGATAGTTGAAAAATGGTCTGAAGGTTATAGAGGATAAGTGAAATAATCGATCGATTTTCTTAATTTTCGGTTATATGGTATTTAATGAGGTAGGTGACAAAATCTGAAATAAAAATGGGGGTCACCGACGTTCGTTTTGAGCTATGGGCTGTTCAAAAAGTGTATTATTTTCAAAAATTTGGACAGCAGCTCTATGGGAAAAATCGGAATTTGACGTTTTCCAGGCAAAAATATAAACCAAATCGAACGATTTTGATTTTTCTACTTATGTTAAGACCGTGGATAAGATCTTTCGGCGCCCGGCACTAATAAAAACAAGGGTTGTCACGACTTAGTTTCCGAAAAAAAAAAACGCGAAATAGACCTAAAAATTGCAATTTTCCCTTCAAGTGAGTTCCTGTTTGCATGCACAAAAGCGCAGATAGCTTGCGTATTGACGCCACGGAAATACGCGAAACCCATGCCAAGTACGCGTTACGCAAGAGATTTGGCTTCTGTGTGACAGCAGGAAGCAATAAACTCTGGTGTGGAGTGGATGGGATGAGTGGGGTGGCGGGGGAGGTGAGTGACGAGTGAGGTGAGTGAGGGGAGGGAGGGAGGTGAAGGGGAGGGAGGGAAGGGAGTTGATTGCTGCGATCGCGAGCGATATGGTGCACGCGAACATTTTGTTTCAAATTAGGCAAAACAGATCAGCTTAAAATATAGGCCTATTACAAGGAAAATATTAAAATAGGGTTTAATTCAGGGCGTTTGTAGGGCATAATTGAATAAGGCGGATTGTAGTTTATCGCGATTTAATTTGTTCCGATTAAAAACTTTCCACAACCCATTCATACATTTACTATAAAAATCGGGTCGGACTTTGAAGCTAAGATCCCGAAAAACCCTTTTCCTCTCTTCCTGGCTCAAGGCGGGAAAAAAAAAATGACCATGGGAATTAAAGTTCTAAGTTCTGATACAACTACATTAGAAAATTAAAATGCCATGGCATAAGTTTGTGTCTCATTTCGGAAATGTGAGATATGGGCTCTTGTATAAAAGGGCAACCGCACACATACGTTTTTAGCTGTTTCACCTTTTTTTCGGGGAATCAGTCATAAAAACCACCACTTAGGAACGTACAAAGAACACCACTCCCGCAACACACCCATCTCTACTTGTCCACTCAAGTTGAAGGTGACTTCATTATGCGTGTTTGCATTCCCACTAGCGCCTCGATCGTGCCGCCTTTATTTCTCGGTGCGTATCCATGCCCTATGTTCTCACACATAGCGCACGCGATTCATGGCTGGCAACATAAAAGCTCGCAGTTACGTCACCGTAAACCTTACAAGGAAGGCCAGACAAACTAAAAGTTTGCGTCGTTCTTTTTAATGTCGGTACATGGGCGGTTTGTCGGCAATCGTTGAAAACGATTTCGGGATGCCCCTGGATGTGATTAACAAATTGGTATTATGCGATGAAACGAGACAAAAACGTAACCACTACAACTAAAAACGCAAACATTCCCGCGGTGACTGTGCATGCATCACGCGCCCTAGAAAGATCTCCTACGCTCTGACGGCGAGGCGTAGTGGCATGCGCAAACTGCCACGCAGTACGCAGAATGCCTTCTCTCAATGCTCCTCTATACCCTTAACCTGTTAGTTCTTTTTAAGCCCAGGATTAGCTCCAAACTTGTGACCACAAACTGCAACTGCACTGAACTCAGGTGGCTCACTGAAAGCTGGGCAGTGTGTTTTGCATGGATGAATGAACAGGGAATCCATGACAAGTTTTTCAACACATGGTGACCTGATCAGTGAACGAGCTCCACCCCACACAATGCCACCTTACACACAGATTGCACCCAATATGGTTGTCAGTGTAATTTTATAGATTTATTGAACCTAGCAACACCACAAAAAAATACTCAGTTAAAGAGCTGAATGTCCCACCAAGGCAGGGTGTCTGGTGTTCCTATCATGTTGCCGAGTTCATGGACGAGGACAAGAGATATTTTCAATAGTTCCTCACATGCTTTGCTTCCAATGGAGGTTTTTGTACAGGTACTGTGTGGATCCGTTAGTGAGAAACAATGGCTAAATTGATCCGTACTGCTCACAAACTTGCATTTTAGAGCGTTTCTTCTATAATATCACATGGCACCTGAACAAAAACTTCCAATGGAAGCAATGCTTTGTGGGAAGCTACTGGTATCTCCTCTGTACATGGACAGGGCTGTGTGTACAGTGTGAGTAATTGCACTGTCACTGTGTGTTTAACAGTGTGACATGACTGTGAGTAATTCATCATTGATAATACCATAATCCCCCGGGCATGATTCACGGGACAGGCATGCCGCATGCGTGATCAAAATAAAGACCCAAAGAAAAGTAACGCAGCATGTCTAAATACCTCTATAAGTTACAAACCATGGTCTATGCACGAAAACTAAAAATATTTCAATGCCGGGAGAGCGAGCTGACGTCACATCGCGGGGAAAACAAAGGGGAAGACCAGGAATCCCGAATCGCGGTGAATAACAAAAGCGCAAAGTAGCATTTTAAGAGTTTTCAATGCACATCGATGACACTTGGTGCAGCGCGCATCGAAATTACGCACGTGTTGCCATGAAGTTCAAGCAGTTTTGTGAAACTCGGATGTCGCTCCCGGCTATAGTCGTTGTTTCTGCAAATTTTGACAAACTTTCTTGGTCCCTGTGATCATATAGCCAAAACACTGTCCTGTTACAAAAATCTGTCCCATTTTCAAAGTTGCACCTGAACATTATTACAATACACAACCATGCAATATTGTGACACACACTTCACTGGAAGAATGCGATCTTTCACTGAATGTCAAATCAATATGAGCTAATATGGCTTAGGCTTTTACTGCAATTTAAAAAGTGAAAATTTCTTAGAATGGGTATGTGCTGGCAATATTGATCGAAACGGGGCAAGAAGGGTATCAAAATTAGGGAAGCAAACGAAACATATTGATATGATTTTAATTTCGCTGCAAAGACCAAGGTTGGTAACCGATAGGGTATTAGAATGCTGACGTTATCTTTGTGGGGTCTTTACTTTATTTTCATATATGAATCTTAACGTTTCCCGGGAATTTGATTTTTGTCAAGGCAGCTTTTAGAGACATTTAAAGGTGCACAAAGAGAGATTTGAAATGCACAAATATTGGTTCTGTAAAGTATCTGATAGTTGGTCTCAAAGTAAATCTATATTGGAATATCAAAATTATAATGCTTTAGCTGCCACACAGTTGACACAACTTGGATGGACCTCACGCAATTGTCAATCCTTGTTAGCCCTAGGTATATATTCATAAATCCTCACTTCCAATCCTGTTTAGGTATATATTTCATAACAAATCCTCGCTAGGGTGTTCTGCGTGGGGCAAAACATTTGTAGGGTCACTTTGACAGCATTTTGAAATCCTAGCTTAGGTCATTTTGCAAGTCAATTCCACGCGCGTGCTTACACCATTTACAACTGAGTGGCCCCCCCCGGTGTGGAGTTCCAATGCCATTTAAGGTTGGTTGTTTGAGAGTATATATAAATAAAAAGAAAAAATAATTTAAAACGTTAAAAAACAATGGTTGTCATTTTTTAAAATAATTGTCTTACCAATTGTAACCCATACTACAATTATCCACAAAAGTTGATGTTTCAACATGTAACATGTACATAGGCTGCCAAATTGGCAGCCCAACGCAATCTAGACACCAAGAGGGTAAGTTTCACCTGAAAATTTATAATGTGAATTTCAAATCTTGAAATAAAATGGGGTTATTACATGATGTACAAGACTTCAAGAATGTCTACAAATAACATCATTGCAATAGGGATTATTTAAGCCACTTTACAGCGCAAAGTTAGAGCAGAAAGCTGTCTGTGTATTTTGCTTAATGGCCTATCACGAGAACACAATTCGTCATGACTAGATAATCTATGATAACAGCGCTGCAGCCATATTAAAGTTAAGGAATCTAGTCAGGATAGGAATAAATCTGAGTCGGACTGAGCAGGCTGAGGCTAGCTAGGTCAGTGATAGCACGATCCGTCATGCATAGTGCATCTGGAACGTTATGTCGTAATATAGGCTGCTTGAGTTGCAAGTCATGGTATAGTTATAGGTTAATAACTGCGCATTGGGATTCTTGCAAGAAAAAGAGGGATAAATCAGTGCACGCGCACTGAGATTTGATGCGTCTATGGCACGAGCTCCGCCGAGCGAGTGCATTGGACAGCATCAAAATTGAGGGCAAGTGAAATCGTTGGGAAAGGAAGTAGTATTCTGCCCACAGGCTACGAATTCAGGCAACGTTAACGTAATAAACCGCTGTTAAAGGTGCCGAATTTTACGTGGTGGCAGAATACTACATTCATCCCTTGTTGGGTCCATTTTCGAGCAAAGTAAATGCGCAGTTTATTAACCAATTCATACACGACAGAAACAAAAAGAATTCTTTACTTAATTAGGAATAAATAGTAGTTTTTTAAAACTATTATTAATCATATAGATTAGAAAACAAATTACCCACTGAGAAAATCAATAGCCCTACACGGCCGCGTACGAGTCGAAGCACATTACGCCTACGCGGAGTGCAAAGAACATTTTACAATCACTCAGCGCTAAGTCGCGTATTTGTAACGGTTTCACGGATTTGCTGCTGTATATGCGTAAATACGCCGAGTGTATGAATATTCGCAATAATTCGAAACAAATTTGCCCCTTCGCGCGTAAACCCGGAAGTGTGACCAGAATGATTGACAACGGAAATCCAATACGCAATGCAACAGACGCGAGCGCGCCATTTGTTCAGAAATTATGACGGCGGACTAGAGCCATACTACAAGTTTAATGTGGGGGACTGGGGAAAGCCCGGGGGGGGGGGGGAAGTCTGAAACCCGTGGACACAAATAAAGTGGCTGCTGGCCAATGGCCATGATCAGGTTGGACTTGGTAATTCATTCACTTTTTATAAATTATGTCAATTGTTAAAATCCAAATGAGTTAGGGTAAACAAGATACCTGTAATGCAGTGCTCGATTTACAAAATAAATTTACATGCACTGGTGCCATGTGGAACAAAAACGTGACATGCACAAAATATAGCAGCAAGTTGCATGCACATATTAAAAGAAAATTAACTGCAGCAGTACAACTGATGAGTTGTCGTCTTCATACAATATTATAAAATATCAACTAGAACACATTTATTTGGTATTACTTGGTCCCAGGAGCAAAATGGACTAACTTTAGTTCTGCCCTACATGCACAGTATGCATGCAGTATTGCAGTGTCGATTTAGAGGGGTTTTACGTGCACAAATGCATGTACATTGGACCCTCTGAATGAAAAATGTGTCTGTGCATGTAACGTTTTGTTTGCCAATTCAGCCTATTTTTCAAGGAAAAGTTCTAATTGTGCATGTAACTTTAATTCCTAAATCGGACACTGATGGATTTCAGAGCACATGCACAGAAGAACATCCACATGCATCTGTGATGTGTGCACCCAAGGAAAGCGAGCACTGCTGTATGTACACTCACAGTAAGCTCTATACCCATTCCCCTTCGCATTTTGAACTTAATGAATACGGAACGTGGATCCCTTGGCATTAGAGTTAGGGGCATCCGTTTCATTAGGGGCCTTACTTCTTAACCAGTACGATTGCAGCTGATCCATCGGTGGCTGTAGGCCTACATAAACTGCGCTAATTAGGCCTCATTTAAATCCCGTACATTTACGGACCTAGAGAGCTGATTCAAAAGGGACTCGGCAGGGGGTGATTCTTCAGGATTTTTCCGATTTCAGGATTTGACTTATTCTTAAAAATTTCCGCCAACTTTATTAATTTTCAGTCAGATTTTAAGCATTTATTCCAGGTCAATTGCACGCTGTTTTGGATTTTTTTACCAAATTCAGGAGTTTTCCACAAAAACTCAATCACAGCCCTGCGACGGCGATGGACCGGTATACGGCCAGTGGTGCAAATTCACCTGTTTAGCGTAGCAAAATGCTACCATGGAGAATCTGTACACAAAATTTGGCTTTGTATAGATTTTTTGACAATGCCCAAAATAAAAGATCCCATTGTGTTAAAAATTGTCAAAAACTGCTATACAAAATTTTCAAAGGAATTTTCACATCTATACGGTCTACATAATTCGCCCTAATAGCGTATAGTGTATGATGATTCACATAGGATAGGCTATTGAATAGGCTACATATTTCTGCGCTAGATAGAGTATACGGCACATAATTCTGCTGCTATAGCCGTATACAGCTATGTACAACACTACCTTTACAATTACAGCTTTCCATAAGATGAAATGGGATCAGGCATCCAGGGTGGAAAAAAATGTACCAGGAATACAATAAAAAGTATAAGTTTAATTTATCTGCACTCACCAAAGTGAAATTTTCGCCAAATTCAGATCTGCAGATAGAAGTTTAAACCTTATATTTTATTCTTCAACCTGCAGTATGAACCTTCACTCTTATTCAGGAATACAATTAAATTGCCCTCTTGCCAAATTAAACCTTCAATTATGTTAAAGGGCAACGAGAGATTTTGAGCACCCAAATATTGTGTCAAATAGTAATTTAATGTGGACTAGACACTCAATAGATGTTCTTACCATGATTGGTGTCTGAAAAAGAGAGAAAAAAGGGTGATTTGGATTTGCTTATATTTCAATGTAAAACATAAGGCTGAAATTTTTGTTTTTGCTCCTATACGTATAGAATTTGCATTGTTCAGCTTAATCCTGTCAGATAGTGGGATGTTTTTGATGCCTCTAGAGTGAAATAACATCGCGCGATCATGAGTATGTTGTGTGCACAACATTTATCACTGTGTAATGATCGCGTAAGATCTCATGATCAAGAGTAATCCAATAGTGTGGAAAGAATGCAATTTAGTCACAGCATTAACTACTTTTGAGTGTGGAATCAAAGCACTGACGTACACTATGAGCACACAGACATTGTAAAGGCAGTGGTGCAAATATTATATACGCAGAACAGCGCTGCACCAGTGATGACACTGCTTAGAAGGAGTGGAGTGTCAGTGTTGGTTACAATCAGTGTGCAATGAATGTGTGTGATATTAAGACACAGGGGTCGGGTGTGGCCTAGCTTTGGTGACCCAATGACACACATGACCTGATGAATTCAGCAGACTTATGGACTAAAGTGCACCTGTATTCATAGGATTATCAGGGGTCATGTGGTAGTGGGTCACACTGCAATTATTCATATTTAACTTTTTCTAAGTTAAATAAAAATCACAAAAGGTGCAACAATATAGGCAGATTCGGACAGTTCAACTCAAGCAAAAATATTTAAAACCATTGTAAATTGATCTGGATTTCTCAAATCTCAAGAGAGAATGTCAATGTACCTCCTGCCTGCATCTCATTGGCCAAATAACAATTCACATAAACTGTAACAGGATTAGAAGATTCACAAGATGTGCCATTGCAAATGCGGGATTTACACCCATTGATTTTCTGTGTCACATGATGTTACGAAAAGCACGGCATGTAGTGGAACCAGCCACAGAACATGCATTGTTTTACTTTGTCCGACCCGAACTAAGGAGTGATGTTCTAGCTTTCACGCAGCTATTGTGCTTGTATCGCTTACACTGACTTTGCATGCTGAGATTAAGCTGCAGTTACTGTGGTTCGCGGATACATGTAAGACTGCTTGAAAGCTATGGACATCACTCCTTCAGGCCATATGAAGTATAATGAGGTGAAACTTTGTTACTATGTTCATTTACAGGGAGATGCAGGCATCTTCAGGACAGCAGGATTCCATTGAGTGTGACTTTAAAAATGTTAAAGTACTCAAATGCCCTTGTCGTCAAGAGAAGGGCAAGCAGAAACCTTACCACCAAAGCGTATTCATTGATGCAGACACAATCAGCGTACGACATGGTGAGAGAGAGAGGGAGGCAAGGTATGTGTGTTTTTCGAATGCTATTAGAATGCACAATAGCTATAAAATAAGCTTATGGCATTAACCCTTTTCTACCAATAGGGAGCAACGGGTGGAAAAGTTCCGGAATTTTGGAAAAAACTTTCGGGAATTGGAATTTTCGGGAATTTTCAATTTTGGCATTATTATGTTTAAACATTTAAAACATTTGGTCTTCAGGGAATAAATTAAAATTATAGTTGGACCCTTACCCACCTACAAAACTAAGACCCTAACTTTTTGGGGCCAAACTGGCTTTTAGGGGGATTTGTAGTCTTAGTGTTGTAGTGGGACCCTTTAACCCAACTGGTCAGGCGGCAGAGTTGGGGTATTGGAAAAGGTGGAGGTGACATTTTGTTTAAAAAATATTTTACTAACCATTTTTATCCCCTGGCATGCAAAGACAGAGGGGGAGAGTGCGAGGGTGCGAAGTCCGTATGTGTATGTAGGGTGTTCCAGTTTGGTTAGGTTTTGGTTAGGTTTATCGTTTTTCGCGTCTCCTCGAAAAAGTTAAAGTCCGAATTTAAACCAGACTTGGGGTTAAGGTAAAGGGGTTCCTTCATGTGTGGATGTCAATGTCATGGACAAGGTCATCGAGGTCATGTTTAAGACTGCCATCTTGCAAGGAGATGAAGCAAGTACTGCGTACTGTTGTTGTAATGTATCATATCTAGAACCAAGAAAGGTTGTAAGCTGGTTTTGTTCATTTAATAGAATTTATTTAGCTGGTCACATTTCATAAAAGTGGTCTGTCAAATGTGGTGGAGATATTAACACTTTTGTCGCACCAAAGTTTATGTTCAAAGTAAATATTCAGGAGTATGAATGTATGACAATAATTTTAGCTATTTTTTTCTTTCTTAATGCACAGCCCATTTCATTGGTCGATTAATAGCGAAGTTACATTTACAATTGTCCAAGTATGTCAGGGTGAGCCGGTAGAGGGCAGTTAGTGGAGGAGCAGCCCATCCAGACTTGTACATGAAAAACGAAAATACAACTAAATTTTGACCTTTGTATTCGAAAAAGTATTCACAGGAAGGACCTCTTTCTTTTCATTGTCTTGTTAAATACCAAGATGCAAATTCTGCACAGAAAAGCCATGCATTATACAGGGGAAGTAAAATTATACAGGGTGAAAAAATTACCTTTTGTGACCATAATTTCTAAATCTAGTTGTGTCACACAGTAAAAACGATGTCTAATCTTGTGTTATACAACGTGTGAGACCAGTTATTTGCACTGGTAAGTTTTAAAAAAAATAAATATTCCTATATGGTAGATAATATACAGGGTTTCAACGGTATAGGGTAGATGAATTCCTGACGTTTTTTGTGTTAATTGAAATCATTTCAGCATGCGTATCAGTCACCATAAATGCGTATTTTGTACCGGGAGCACATAGTTAGAATGGGAATATGTGATTCACTGCATGTAGGACAAATAAAGCTTTATACAGCGTGTATTTCAGAAAAAATTGTTCCGGTCTACGTACAGGACCCCTATTTAAATTGTTAGAAATACAGAAGGATTGCCCTCCATTTTATGACCTATAGATTGTATCAACGATGATGGTTTAGAAGAGACCTACATAGACTTTCTGGCTAAACTGTGTGAAGATTATTAGTTCAAATGACATTAGCCTTAAGACACTTGAGACCAGGAAGTTTTATCGACAGGGTTAATTGTAGTTCTGATCACCCTGTACACAAGAATATGGCATTTTTATGGGTTAAAATTTGGTCATTTCTGTGCGAGATAGGTGTAATAAAAAATACAATTTTAAAACAGCCCAAATGAAAATAACAAAAAAATTAATTTGCCCTCCGTATAGCCCACTCCTAGTGTATTTAAATTTTCAATTTTAGATCTGTATATCACAACGATATTACATTCTAACAGACAAGGAATATTAAAAAAGTATAAAAGTAAAACACAACTCCTTATTTTGAAATCTCCTTAGGGGTTTCCAATGTCGATAAAACAAATTTTGCATCATCTTTGGTGCCCAAGTTGACCCACCAAAACTAATACACAAAGTTCTATTCAGGCGATCCTGGTGACGTCATACCACTGACGTCACCGTCGATCCCATCATGCTTCGTCCTCTTTCCCTTTGGTGCTCTCCTGACGCGAGATTAATCTGTTAGCTCCCGATTCGAGTAGATATTCACAAGGTTTGGGCCTGGTAATTGTTCGGCCTGACTAGGGTGAAAACTCGAAGTTTACCGTTAGCTATTTCCTGAGTCCGTTTTTAGGATTTTTTGTATCGCGACTTCGGCGAATTCGGCCAAATTCGCTGAAGCCGCAGTTCCATAATTGGGGGCCTGCCAAATTCGGACCCGGTAAATTTCCCCATTTAACTATTAACACTTTGAGTCATTTGATTGGTTCGGTGGTGGACACACTCTTATGTTGTTAGACGGTTCGGGACGGCATAATACAGCCTCTCCTTGGCCGAGAGCCTTCCCGTTTAACACTTTGGCCTTTTTTTCCAGTTTTTTAAATATACTTCGACTTAAAACTCCATTACTCGGTAGTGTATTTTTATTATTGACTGGACAGTCATTCCAACAGACTTTACTCAGTGTTCAGGGTCATAGTAACTAACTCCAGTTCTTTTGTGTGCCTTACAGATTGGTTTCAGCAGCTATTGATTGGTGTCCAGAACCCAATTCTATAAAGTTTTATCTATATAGTTTAATCGTCTATTTTTTGTGAGGCCACCTTTAGAATCAGTTCGTGATCCAGCCGCCCTTTGTGCAGCGTCTCTAGCTAGACACGTTAATCCCTCCCAGTCCACCTTGAAGCCGTCGTTTCCATGTTTCCCTCCTCTTCTTTGTTTGGGCTTTGTTTGTAAGTCTTCTTCTTCTTTAGTCCTTCTCTTGAAGGACTGCCTTTGTTTGTAAATCTCAGTTCCCTTCGAGAAGGACAATTATTGTTTTAATGACTTGAAGTGTTTCGGCGTGCTTCAACGCTTTCCATGACTAAGCACTGTACCGTAGGGGGATGCCGCTCAATTAGTTTTGAGTGGGATCCCCACCTGGCCTGCTGGCGTCATCGATCTTGTACCAGGAGTCCCCCTGCCTGTCCTACTGTGTAGGACTCGCGGGGATTCATTGGGACTTGATCGAGGGCGAACGGGAGTTCTCTCGTGAATTCCCGCAGGCAGGCCAACACGGCGCGGCGCTCTGTCGGAGAAGGCGCGGCTTGTGGTGTCTCCCCCGAGACTGCGGGGCTTCGGCCACGGGGTGGCCGCATCCAACACCACCGCGGCGGCTTCGCTGCCGCCGCTCCTGCTGGGGATCGCCCTCCTGGCTTGAACCCCGCTGCGGGTGCGCACATGGAGCTGCCTCAGTCCAGCCGTATGGGATGAGGTGCTCAGT
>JAMKCH010079215.1:0-53422 GCA_023653785.1 Ophioderma brevispina | reverse complement strand
CTTTGCATCACATTTCATTCAAAAATTACCTTAAGAACTCCATTATGATTAAGTTTTGGCTACTTTCTTCCGACCCTCCAAAGTCATGTTGTGTTGTAGAAAAAAGGACTGGCTATCCACTGATATCTGTGGAAATGTCGAAGGGAATAAAACATGTTTTTTTTTTTTGTACTGCAGATGACATATGCCATTAAATATAAATAAATATGGATACATCTTTTCAGGAAAACAGTTCTAACTTCCCTTTTGTCATTTAACTACATAGACCCCAAGATACATCCTGATGAAGGGAGCCCTCATTGACAAGAATCTGAATTGCTGCACAAAGCTAATCTTGATCAATATAACGGGGGGGGGGGGGGGGGGTCAATGTACTTTTTTTACCTAAGAAAACATGGCCTTTGAACCCGCCAGGCAGTGGTAACCAGGATGTGTTCATCTCAGCAGCGCGTCGCATTAAAACCCGTGGGGGGGAGGACTCACATGAAATGAATGGACCACATCACACCAAGGGCATTCGGTACTGTAACATGCAAAATTGGGGTCTTTGGGTGAGAGATAGCCAAAAGGCCCATAAATAGAGGTTATTTGGGGCACAATTTGCTAAAATTTTCAAATCAAATGTCCTTGGGGAGATTTTTGGTCAAATTTTCTAAAAAGGAGGTGTGCCTTTTGTGTGAAATATTCCCCAAATAACGAGTCTTTGGGTGAAAGTGGCAAAATGTCCAAAAAATATGCCTTTTTGGGTGACGATGAATGCGTTAAAAAAAAGGCCGGGTTCCTAACAGCCTTTTATGTGCATTACCTCCACATAGGTGAGTGCCCCACCCCCCATGCCCAGGTCTGGACAAGCAAAAACAGGCTAATCTTTACTATTTTCATTCTTATTTTTGGTCGTGACAGATAGCTTTTGCTAGTCTGCAGGGTAGCCTACTCCACTCTAGCTCCATTTATCAGTAAATAACTCTTACAATACACTGGGGCATTCCTATGCATGTGCTAGGGTGAATTAGTATTCTGCAACCACGGTCCACACATGCAGTGAAACCGTTGAGGCTGCCGACTTCATATTGGTGGTGGCACAATACAAATGTCACGCAAAATCATACTTCTGAGGTTCTCCACTACCGTAAGTCTCCGCATGCACACTGCATGTACCGCTAAATGAAAAAAAATCACATTTTTTCAGTGCAACAGTTACTACATATTGATTCATTAAAAGTCTGAGGTTGAAAGGTCAAACTTCAGAAAAAATGAGAGCGACATATGATCACTCACTTGCTGTCTCTATAGGTTACACACCACTAACTCACTATAACACAGTTCTATATTGGAAAAAAAAATGGCAACTTTGAGCATGTTCTTTCACATTTCAAACTCTCCACTCACAGAGGAAAAACAACAACATCACCCCAAAGTTACAGCTGAAAATCACCAAATAACAAATTTTTAACATATGAGGACCAGAATTTTAGTTACGAATCACCAAATTGCCCGATGTCAGACCGGCAACTCAAGATTCTCTATAGTCGCCAAAGCTAGTATTTGCAACGCGGTGTAAATTGATGAACGCGGAGAATTTTCTCAAAAATCACTGTCCAAATGACGCTTAGTTTGAGAAAAACATACCCATCTACCATGTCAATCATGAAATTTCATACGTTCTAATAACAAATAGTGCATTTTCAGAATTTTAAAGCCTCTTTTCAGATGGCATGCAGAAAGTAGTCCACCCAAGATTTTTGATCCTTACGTACGGCAGCAAGGTATGGTCTAACAGGAAAGGTGACTCAAAATCATGCTATACTCAGTTTCCCTCATACGTGCGTGAAGTCAGCGCGATGTCTACGCGCGTGCACAAAGACGGCATATCAGGACACGTGCGTTAAAAACTGCTCAGGTTATGACATCACTGCACGGAGAGAAAAATGGACCATAAAATCAGAAGATTCCAGGGGCCCATGCCAGGGGCTTAAAATGGCCCCTGGGACCCAACCTGTGATTGCTGTGATAGAGAACGGAAAAAGAGAAGTAGGCAACGGAGTGTAAAAAAAGGAAAGAAAGTGATTGACAATTTTAGAAGTCGAAAAATAAAAAAGTAAGATGACTCGTAACATGTATCTAGAGAAAGGGTATGGAAAGAGGAAGCAAAGAAGAAGAGGAAGGAAAGGGGGGATTGTGGGCATTTGAGGAAAGAAAAAACACCCACCCCAACCCACAAAAAAAAAAAAATAAAAACCTTTTCTTTTTTTAAGCCCCCCCAAAAAAAAACACAAAACCACCCCACCCCAAAAAAACAAAAAAAACCCCCCCCCCCCCCCCCCCCCACCCCCCCCCCCCCCCCCCTACCGTACGGGACTACAACACATATGAATGGAGTTCAGGACTTTGGACTTTGAACACTGCAGTTTCTATTGTTTCATTTTGAAAAATAACCAATGCAAATGATAGACTTATCCTTCACTTTTTAAATGTAAAGGACATCATGAGGGACATTTTCAGAAAGAAGGGCCCCAAATTTTTTTTTTTTGTTGAAATCCAGCTTTTTTGCATAGTGGAAGGCTAATCTATTATGCAGCGATCCTGGGCAAACCAAGTCCTGCCGGAAGCTCCAGTATGGGTTACGGACCCAGCTCGATCTCAAAAAAAAGAGAACGTATAAGAATAGTTTATCCAATACAGTATAAAAAATAATTATGAACACAGACGAGTGGTCTCATGGATAATATGAATTAAACTAACATTAAAATGACCATGCGCATTGAAATCGCGCTTGTGTTATGGGATATGTATTAGTGTTAGGCGATAAGGACGGCACAGCAGCGTCATACACCTGCACATGTGACGCTTTTTCATAATGTGTATTCCTAACGTACCGACCGTAGCGAATAACACGTTATACACAGCGCAATTTTTAAATGCCGCTAATGGCCAGACTGGATGTTTATTGATTGGTAGGGTTAATATAATTCCGTTTTAAATGAACCCACAATATAGAGTTATAATGGTCAATAATTATTTATAGCGTATATTGTGTATATTATTCGTTGTAAGGGTTCTCCTTTAAAACGCCATGTGGCGCGACATGTGGACAACAGTATTTGGGACTGGGAGGGGTGCAGTTCTTGGGTGTGTTTGTATTCCGATGTTTTTATGCAGTTTCTCAAAATAAAATGAATCACACTGGAATATTTGCAATATGTGGGGATGTGTGTCTCTCTTGATTAAAGATTGAAACATTTTCCTTTCATTTACCAAGTCACTAATAATACAGGTGGTCTGTCAGTGTGTATGTCTATCTGTGTGTCTGACGCGTATATGTCTTGGAGACCGAGGGTCGCACGTTTCCGAAAACTGGGTGGGTGGGTCCCCTTGACCTTCCAAAATACCAAGTTTGTATGGTTAGTGGATCAAAGATCATCGGAGGTCATTCAAAGGTAAAAATAGGTCAAAATGGACGTGTCTATTTTCTCGGAGACCGAGGGATTGTACGTTCCTAAATCTTGGTGGGTGGGTACCCCTTGCCGTCCCAATACCGAGGTTGGATTGGTAGTGGATCAAAGGTCATCAGGGGTACTATCAAGGTCAAATGGGGTACTTTGGGTGTATGGACATGAAACTTGGAGGGTTCGGGAGGACATCAGGTCGCCTTCCCCCACTACTTGACGGCTCCCCGAGCCATGGACCAGGGACCCTACTCATCATCTCGTCCCCTCCACGGACAATGACCGTTTTCCAGTCTCCTCTTATGCGGGGTGCCCGAAGCACCTGCTCCCGGACCCACTCCCTTCGGTCTCCTCCATCCTGAGCATGAAACATCCAACCTACCACCCTCCTATCCTCCTTCCCCTTACATCAAGTCCCAAACCTAATCTCTTTATCCTCACGTCCACAGCCTACCTGCTACGAATCATATCCCTACACTCCCCACCCGCCTACCTCCGATCATCTCATTTATCATTTTCTAATGCTCACTCTCTACAACGCTACTTCCAGTTCATCGCCAGCGACTTTTCCGCACGACACCGGTCACCGCCTCTTCACTACTTGCTTCTTTTGTCTATTTTATTCGATTTCTGACGCAAAATTTTCGAAGGTCACAACAAGGTCATTAGGGGTTATCAAGGTAAAATGAGGTTAAAACGTGGTTTACGCGTCTATTTTCTTCAGAGACCGAGGGTCGCACTTCCTGAAACTGGGGGTGGGTGCCCCCCTTGACCTTCTGAAGACCGAGTTTGTATGGTTAGGGATCAAAGGTAATAAGGGAATTGCAGGTCAACAAGCGGTCAAATGGGTCGCGTCTATTCTGCTCGGTATGTGGGAGTTGTTCCGAGGATTGAAATTCCTGAAATTTTGTGGGTGGGTGCCCCTTGACGTCCCAATACCGAGGTTGTCTCAATTGGTTAGTGGATCAAAGGTAATCAGGGTCATCCCCACGTCAATGAGGTCAAATGGGGTAACTTGTGTATGAACATGATAATTGGACGGTGGGGTCGTTTCTGATGCGACAAATTTGAAGGTCACACAAGGTCATTAGGGGTCATTCAAGTTAAACGTTGGTTTCTACGGAGACCGAGGGTCGCACGGTCCTGCATTGGTGGGTGGGTTACCTTGCCTGTAGACGACCGAGGTTGTCTCGGTTAGTGGATCAAGGGTCATCAGGGGCCATCCAGGTCAAATGAGGTCAAATTGGGTAAACGTTGTGTGTGGACATGAAACTGGAGGGTGATGGGGTCGATTTTGGACGCCAACAATTTGAGGTCATGACGGTCATACGGGTCATTCAAGGTCAAAAGAGGTCAATAGGGGGTAGATTTGGTGTATCCAGACAAACTTGGGGGTGGGGGCGTTGTGATGCCGAAATTTTAAGTCACGGCAAGGTCATCATGGGTCAATCAAGGTCAATAGGGTAAACATTAGTGTAGGACATGAACTTGGAGGGTGGGGCCAATTGTTGATGCCGAAAAATTTACGTCACGACAAGGCATTAGGGGTATTCAGTCAAAGGAGGTCAAAGGAGTAAATTGGGGTATGGACAGAAACTTGCACGTGGGCGGGGGAAATTGATGATGCTAAAAATTTTTAAAGGTCACAACAAGGTATCAGAGGTCATTCAGGTCAAAGGCAAAGGCAAAACTGAGGATCATTCATGCCAGGTGATCGACGAAACCCCGGGGGGATGCAAAACCCGCCAAGTTAAGTTATAACCAACTCAAGTTGCTCGTATTGTTTGTGGTAAGTTGGACTTTTCAGAACCCCCTCACATTAGTCGATCATTCCGGGAATTTCCTTCGAAATATAGAGCTTTTATTATAAAGGTCATGCCCGATCGCCAATAGACTCGTCCCCAGGAAGATCCAGGATTTTCGGAAGTGGTCACATTTTGGTATAAGAAGCAGCTACTATTTTTCTATTATCCTTGAAATCTTAGAGCCCAAATGCTCTGGGTTTGGACAAGTTATGAGGAAAATTTGCCCCATTTGGTCGACCAATATTATTATTTTTTATTATTATTAAACACATTATATAGGCTCTACAAAGAACACAGGCCCTTCAAAAGAAGCTGCAAAATCCCTTATACAAACCTATACACAAAATATGCAGCAGAAAGGCAGCAAAGCAACTTACAACTGAGACTGATATAAGGGGTCTTAAGATTTATGTTTGAAAACAGCTCAGACAACAGATTATCTTAGATCAAAGGGGATGTTCCACATGAGGGAGCCGCAACAACAACCAAGAAGGAACGGTCTCGGCTTTTGTTTTCGACCGTTGAACCAAAAGCCGGGTGGTATCATTAGAAGAGCAACCAATATTATTTTTACACAATACTCTATGGGGTTACAAAATATGTTTTTAAGTCTCTCATCAAAACGGATTGAAATATCGGCACGAAACTTTACGATGTGGTTTTGGAGTGAGGGGGCAGTAATATCTTGCTATAAAAGTTCAACTTTATTCAAGATTTTTATCAGACACACAGTAAAATCTATCAATATTCGAAATTTATTACGTGGGTAAATACTATAGGTAATCGTAGTCATTCCCCCAAATAAAATAATTTATGTCCATTTTTTTCTCAAAATTTAACAAACCCACTTGAGCGCAAAACCCTGAACCAGTGCTCGATTGACTGGGTGCACACTGCACAGCTGCCGTGGATTTTCTTGTGCATGTAGCTCTGAAAACCTACATGCACAGTGCGGATGTAGGGCAGAACCAAATTAATCAATTTCAGACCTGGGACACAGTAATTACCAAATAGAAGGGTTCTAGTTGATATTTGATGATGCATGAATGACATAGACGACAACTAGTTAAATTTTATTGTATATGGGTGAAGCAACATTGATTTGGTGCATGTAAAATTTTTGTTCATATGCACGGGCTGTTAAATTTATTTGTAAATCGAGCACTGTGCATCGAAACGCCACTCTAAGTATTCTAAAACTGGAATATAACCCCCAAAACTCAACTCTGACATTCCATTTTGAAAACCATCTGTCAGACTCTTGGAATGAAAAGTATGTATAGCCACGATATTACCTCAGAATAGGTCGCATTATAGTAGGGCCCGACGAAATATCGCTCCACGATAAGGGAAAACAATATCGCAATATTATCGCATCGCGATTATCGACACCCTTAGTCTGTTGTACAGCAGTGGTGGCGCCAGACCTCTTTTTCTGGGGGGGGGGCAAAGTGAATTGGGGGGGGGGCAAAAGTGAATTCTGGGGGGGGCAAAATATGAAAAATTTGGAAATTTTACTATTTTGGCCCAAAATCGTGATTTTTGGCCCATCAATGAATTTTGCCACAATCCTTCATTTTTTTCGACCAGGGGGGGGGGGGCAAACTGGGGGGGACAAAGAAAAAAAGTGGGGGGGGGGGGAAAATGCCCACCAGCCCCCTATGGCGCCGGCCCACTGTTGTACAGTGTTTTGTGGTCTGGTCGTTGTTTTGTTGTTTTGTTGTTGTGTGATCACCTGTTTTAAAAATATCGGATCCACGTCTACCGGTACTCTTTTCCACGCACAGTCGCCTGGTGGAATTGCCTCCCAATACCATAACACCTTTAATCGCTCAGATGATAAAGGGGGGCAATCGCAGAACCAATCAATAATCATGGGGAGGATGTTTTTTACTGCACTTGTATATTTATGCATGATGGGCAACCCTGTTTCGCATGTTACCGATACACCAAATGTCATAAGAATTTCCTTTTTTTCCCCCACCCTTTTTCCCCCCCCCCATCAAATTTCACGGGATCGGTTGTAGACCACCTACCTAGTCTGCCTGACGCAGGACTCCTCCTATATACAATTATCATATGCCATACTAAATCAACATACTAATGTTAAAGGCATATGTTTAAGGGAAACCGTCATGTGTAGTTCAATTATTGGGAAAACCAACTACAGCGAATGTTTCAAAGGATCTTGACAAACAGGTGCAAAAAAGAAAACCACAAACTTTTTTGAACTGACTGCTGTCGTGATCGTTCCCCATAGGAAACCGTGCTTTGACTTTTGTCGTGCACAAAGGAAACTACTCAATGATCACGTATATTTGGCTTAGTCACTCAGAACCGTGTAAGCCATTCCAAATTAAAAAAAACGGGATTCGAGAAAAAATGGGGCGCTTAAATCTCTCCTCATCATGTCTCTTAAGATTGCCAAACTTGAGTAAAACGTAGAAGTTTACAAGGGATTATCCTAACAATGTATTATGCATGTTGTGGTTGGGTTGGTAGACATTTCGTAGTTCCCACTTGTCCAAACCAAAGACAGTATAAGTTAAAAAGAAAAAAAAAAATGTTTGAGTGGTATAGTACAAATATGCTACGGTAGTCGTATCCTTTAGATGCTTATTTCTTAAATTATTTACGAATCCGCCGCATCCGCGCTCGGATTCAGGATCCGTGTTTGGTATTACCTGTACAAACCAAGAAACAATGGTGGTGAATTTACTGTTTTTGCTTCCATTCCTAGTCCGCCAGGGACCAACGCACACGACTGTGACACATGCATACTCGTACGGTTCTTTCAAAAATACGCGATTATCGTGAATACTGGTAATCGCGAGGCAGTGAGGAATGGCGTACCTCGTGTATAAGGCGCGGGCAATGCCGAAATAGTGGGGATTCGGGCGGGGCAACGTAGTCGCGGGGACTGTATGATAGACGCAGAAAGATGAATGTCGTAGCCGTATTTCGCATTATTGGTGGAATTGGCGATGTGCTTATTTACGACCAGGTAGAATAAAATAGAATGCAAGGAGTAAACATAGCATTAGCAAAACACTGCACGATTGAATATTTCATGAACGTCGAGATATATACCTTGTCATAATAGTGATATTACAATTGATAAGTTTTAGTATATCTACATGCCAAATCGTTACCACTCTACTTGCCTGATGATACTCACCAGGTTGGCGCTGGTATCTGTGACGCCATGCATTCCTTGCTTCTACGATGCTCGTTGTACCGTCTTACTTTTTCCCTATGTGTCTCCTATTTATCTTTTGTTCCTTTCGCCGTATGATTATACGCTCGGTGACGAAATTTTTGTTTTCCTAATCAATCCCAATATACAACCACCCCCACCCTAGTATCAATCAGATGGCGAGTTAGATGGTGGTAGACAACAACAGTTTATGAAAAGCTACGGGTTTACATTTTAGTGTTAGTTACTTGCACGGTTGCTAAACAGCGGTAGTGTAGTACTAGTAGCTTGTAATACTCCATAATTCGATTGTCATGTTGGCCCTATCACATTGGTGTCTGAAAGCATGGTGTTTTCCTGGTGAGGGAAGTTTGCATGTTATAACAGGTATAACCACACATGATCAAATGCTCCCAAACTTGGTTTGATGTCTTTATACAAATAAGTAAATTTTTAAAAAAGCATTTGTTGCAACTTAGGGCCTATCATAATGCCTGTGTTATTAGCTCTACATAATAGGGACTATGTTCTGGCAATTGCATGTTGGTGCGAACATCGCCAAGGATTGATAGAGCGGTGTGCCCTTGAGGCAGACGCTACTCAAGATAGTCCTTTTGTGCGCGAAGATCGCATTGCCAGTATTGCGCGATCAAGGTTTGCAATCGCACTTAGTGCGAAGATAGCATATTTCAAGATGGAAAGATATATTTTTTAATGAATGATGTTTTCGACATTATCATTTATTCAAATCTTTCAAAGAATAATTTCAGTATAATACGCAGTTGGGGAACGGTGCGCATTTTTATATTTTGGCGGTTTTCGGTATAGCTGGGCCTACGCGCATTTGCTTACCACGCTTTAACGTATACTGCGTTCAAAGCAATAGGCTAATACTACAATGTATTTATTTATATCAAGGTGGTGTATACTACTAGTACTAATAGGCCCTATTACTACTACTACCACTACTACTCGTAGATACACTACTAGGTTACTAAACTACTACTACCTACGTACACTACTGCTCAAGCTTACTATAGTACTACTACTACCAAATCCTAAAATGATACTTAAGGGGATCTTAATTATTCCTTAGGTTATGAGCTCTATTAAATTAACTATCCTTTGTATTCCACTTATTTGAACTATAAATCACTATTCAAGTGTGACAGAATAAAACAAAAAATGGAACCCTAGGCGAAAGGGCTTCGACTTTCGCTTACGTAAGGCCAAACTCAGGCAGATTATGCTGAATTAGTTCATATTATTTATTTTTGGTATACGTTTACTTCAGGTGCATCATGGATGTGACGTGATGAGCCTATGCGAGATCGCGGCGGCCAATTTGCAGCTGGGTGTGTTAAGAGGTTCAACCATGCTTAAAGTAACAAAGGGGACCCATTGTATGATGAACAGCTAGATAAGAGGATGCTAAGAAGGAAATAGTACTATCCTTTCGAAAAGGGTCTTTGAACCATGAATTCCAAAGGAAAGCCAAATGAGGGGCAAATATTGAACAATGTCTTAGCAAAAGAATTCTTCTACAATACCAAACGTCCTTAGAAGAAAGCCGTAAATTGGGGTTGGATCAGATAAATGTAGCGATGCCCCTTCCACAAAAAAGCAGCAAGTCAGTGAGGTGAAAGGAGAGCTAACAACATTTGCAAAATATATAGCAGAGCTGGTCAAGAAAAGAAGACGGAATAATATAACAGATGAAGTCCTCAATGGAAACACTTTTGAATATACTCCCCCAGTGTTTGGCTCGGGGTCGTCCACTGAATGGTTTAAAAGATAGCATCACTATGTGGTATTGACCCAAGGATTGAAAAAAAAGAATATGTACTCGCAAGGCAATAGAACAAATTACAGCTTAGAACAATTCAAAAAAATCGTCTTGCCGCTTGCATTTCGAGAAACACTTTTGTTATAGTGTGGCAAAAGTAGGAATGCGTGACATGAATGTGGTCTGGTCCCGATCTTCCTACAGTCATGGGATCGCGTTTTAGGCAGTGTCAAAGTGGTGAAGAGATCCCAATGCCGAAAGGGCAGTCAGAATAGCACCGACAATAATCAGTAATCGGCAAAAATCATTATTATAAGGAGAGAAAGCCGAGACATACAAGTTCATGACGAGTACATCGTAGTCACCTGATGCTTCATGCCAAAATCAGGAGGGGATGCGGTTGGATGCCAACACAATGGATGTGGGTCCCTTTGTCGGATGTAAAAAAGGAAGAGTTATAAATTTCACAAGAAGTAGAATATGCAAAATATTTTTAAAAACTCAATGCACACTTGGAAAGAATGTTTAATCGGTGATCAGCCAGCAAGAAGTACACCCAGCAACGAACACCTGCGGAGTACATTGACAAATTGAAAAGTGTCAGAAAGAAAGAAAGGGATGTCTGACGTTTTGGTTCTGAAAACGATTATAGGCGACATATGAGTATGTCGCATGCCAGACTGTGATGGCCACCTAGTTAAACCTGATCCCCCAAGTATAATGAAGATGCAAAGAAACAAGAGAAAGGTGCAAAAGACCGATATGTGCATTAAACAGGAACGTAAAAGGAAATCCCAATGATTTGACGTGACACCTGGGAGCCGACTTTTAAACCAATCTACGCTACAATTTGGACTTATGCAACATTGGCGGGGGAAGCGGCGGTGTCAAACGTTTACGGGCGTGAAAGACGGGAGAGTGGATATTTTTGGCGAGTGTGATGGCTTGCCAAATAAAATCCTGGTTGATTGATTTTGACACATTCTCATTGTAAACGTTGTAGCAAGCATTTTATGGCGGAGGAAAGTTCAAATCTGTGAAACACACCTGTCATACACAGAGCCATGATGATGATGGAACAGGCAAGAGAATTCGATGGGTTGTGCCTATGGTGGGCTCTTGCATCTTGAAATGGAATAGGCAAGAGCATTTCTGAGTTTTGAACGGGGTGTGTTAGCAACTGGCAGTAGGTTGGCTTTGAAAGTCCGAGGGCCCAATATTATGCAAGAAAGTGTCAATAATCACAAGACCATGGAACTTTTACAAATTTATATGGTATTACCGAGGATTGCACATTCCTGAAACTTGGTGGGTGGGTGCCCCTTGACCGTCCCAATACCGAGGTTGTATCAATTGGTTAGTGGATCAAAGGCCATCAGGGGTCATTCACGGTCAAATGAGGTCAAATGGGGTAAATTGTGTATGAACATGAAACTTGGACGGTGGGGTCGATTTCTGATGCCGAAAATTTTGAAGGTCACAACAAGGTCATTAGGGGTCATTCAAGGTTAAACGTTGGTTTCTCGGAGACCGAGGGTCGCACGTTCCTGAAACTTGGTGGGTGGGTTTCCCTTGACTGTCCGAAGACCGAGGTTGTATCGGTTAGTGGATCAAGGGTCATCAGGGACCATTCAAGGTCAAATGAGGTCAAATGGGGTAAACGTTTGTGTGTGGACATGAAACTTGGAGGGTGATGGGGTCGATTTTTGACGCCAACAATTTTGAAGGTCATGACAAGGTCATTAAGGGTCATTCAAGGTCAAAAGAGGTCAATAGGGGTAAGCTTTGGTGTATCCAGACGAAACTTGGTGGGTGGGGTCGATTGTTGATGCCGAAAATTTTAAGTCACGGCAAGGTCATCAGGGGTCATTCAAGGTCAAATAGGGTAAACATTAGTGTATGGACATGAAACTTGGAGGGTGGGGTCAATTGTTGATGCCGAAAATTTTAACGGTCACGACAAGGTCATTAGGGGTCATTCAAGGTCAAAGGAGGTCAAATGGAGTAAATGTTGGTATATGGACATGAAACTTGGTGGGCGGGGGAAATTGATGATGCTAAAAATTTTAAAGGTCACAACAAGGTCATCAGAGGTCATTCCAGGTCAAAGGCACCGCAAAACCTGAGGATCATTCATGCCAGGTGATCGCGAAACCCAGGTGATCGCAAAACCCGCCAAGTTACTGATTAATAACCAACTTTCCAAGTTGCCTCGTATGTTTTGTGGTAACGTTGGCTCTTTCACAACCCCCTCACATTAGTCGATCATTCCGGGAATTTCCCTTCGAAAATAAAGATCTTTTCTTATTAAAGGTCCATGGCCCGATCGCCAATAGCCTCGTCCCCAGAAGCTCCAGATTTTACCGGAAGTGGTCAACATTTTGGTATCAGAAGCAAGCTACTATTTTTCTCATTTATCCTGTGAAATCTTAGAGCCAAATGATGCTTGGTTTGGAAGTTATGAGCGAAAATGTGCCCCATTTTGGTCGACCAATATTATTATTTTTTTATTATTATTACAACACATTTATATAGCGCTCTACAAAGAAACACAGCCCTTTACAAAAGAAGATGCAAAAATCCCTTATACAAAAACTATACACAAAATATGCAAAGCCAGAAAAGCAGCAAAGCAACTTACAACTGAGACTGATATAAGTGTGTCTTAAGATTATGTTTGAAAACAGGCTCAGACACAGTTCCTTAGCTCAACCAGGAGACTGGTTTCCAAATTAGGGAGCCGCAAAAACAACAAAGGACACGGTCTCCGGCCTTTTTGTTTTGACCTTGGATGGGGGGATGTGGAACCAAAAGCGGGTGGTTATCATTAGAGAGCCAACCAATATTAATTTTACCACAGTACTCTATGGGGGCTTACAAAATCATGTTGTTTTAAGCTCTCTCATCAAAAACGGATTGAAAATATCGGCTACGAAAAACTTTACAGATGTGGTTTTGGAGTGGAGGGGCCAGTAAATCTTTGGCTATAAAATTTCAATTTCATTTCAAGGATTTCTTGATCAGACTACAAGTAAATCTATCAAATATTCGCATTATTACCTGCTGTGTAAATATATATAGTGTAACGTAGTCATACCCCCAAACTACAAATAAGTTTACTGTCATTTTTCTCCAAATTTAACAACCAACTTGAGAGCAAAAAAGCCCTGCATACCAGTGCTCGATTTACTGGGTGTACACTATGCACAGGTGCATGTGGATTTTCTTCCGTGCATGTAGCTCTGAAAAAACCTAATGACACTGTGCATGATGTAGGGCAGAACCAAATTTAATCAATTTTTTACTTTTTTTATTTTTCAAAGTAATACCAAAATAGAAGGTGTTAGTTGATATTTGAGTGATTGCATGAATGACATCGCAGCTACAACGAGTAAATTTTTATGTTAATATGTGTGTGCATGCATACATTGATTTTTGTGCATGTAAATTTTTGTTCAATATGCAGCGGTGCATGTAAAATTTATTTTGTAATCGACGAGCAATGCTGCATACTGATAACCGCCACTCTAAAGTATTATAAAACTTGGAATCTACCCCTCCCAAACCAACTCTGAACATTTCCACATATTTTGACAACCATCTTGATCAGAAATTTTGGAATGAATCGATATTTTATTAGCCACAGAATATTACTCAGAATATCGTCAGTCATATCGTCGGACCCTGACGAAATATCGCCATCACGATAATGAAAAAAACAATATAGCAATATATCGCCCATCGCGATACGCCACCCTAGTCTGATGTTGTACAGCAGTGGTGGCGCCAGACCTCTTTTTCTGGGGGGGGGGCCCAAGGCGGCAAAGTGAAATCTTGGAGGGGGGGGCCACAAAATGTGAAAATTTGGGGGGGGCAAAATATGAAAAATTGGGAAATTTTCACCTATTTTGGCCATAAATCGTGATTTTTTGGCCCAAATCAATGAATTGTGCCCCAAAATCATTCATTTTGTTTTCGACCAGGGGGGGGGGGGCGGGGGGGCAAAACTGGGGGGGCAAGAAAAAAAAATGGGGGGAGGGGGCAAAGCCCACAATGCCCCCTGGCGCCGCCATGTTGTATACAGTTTTTTTGTGGTCCTGTGTTGTTTGAATGTTTTGTTTGGTTTGTGACACCTTTAATCTCGGAATCCACGTCTACCGCTTACTCTTTTTCCACGCACAGTCGCCTGGTGGAATTGCCTCCCAATTACAATAAACACTATCATCAGCATCGCTGCTAAAGGGGGCAATAGCAGCAACAATCCATAATCATGTGGAGGCTGTTTTTACTTGCACTTGTATATTTCTGCACTGATTGGCACCCTCGTTTCGCATGTGACGTACGACCAAATGTCATACGAATTTCCTCAAATTTCATGGATCGTGTGACACCTACCTTAGTCCTGAGAGCATGGACTCCTCTTCGAGACAATTATCATAATGCCATAACTTAATCACTACTACTGTTAAAGGCATACTGTTAAGAAACGTCATGTGTAGTTCCAATTATTGAGGACTAACCACCTACGAGAATGTTTCAAGGCTTATTGGACAAACAGGTGCAAAAAAGAAAAAACCACAAAACCTGTGTTGGAACTTGCCTGCTGTGTGATAGTTTCCCTTTCCATAGAAACCATACTTTGACGTTCTGTCGTGCACAAACAGAACCTACTAAATTATCACGGTAGATTGGCTATTCACTTCAGATACATTGGTAAGCATTCCAAATATTTAAAAAAAAACGGGATTCGAGAAAAATTGGGGGGCGCTCTTAAAATCTCCTCCTCATCATGTCTCTTTAAGGGACTTTGCCAAACTTGAGTAAAACGTAGAAGTTTTTACAATTGATTATACAACAATGTATATGCTATGGTGGTTTGTGGTGGTTTGGTATTGACCATTCTGTATGTTCCCCCTTGCCCAACCAAGTACAGGTAATAAAAATGAAAAAAATAAAAATTTTTGGTGGTACTAGTAATCTGCCTACGGTAGACGTATCCTTTTAATGCTTTATTTCTCAATTTATTAGAATCCGCCCGATTCCGCGCTCGGATCAGGATCCGTGTGTTTAGATTTACCTGTACCAACCAATGTAAACTTATGGTGGGACTTACGTTTGTGCTTTCATGCCATAGCTCCCGCCCAGGGACCAACGCACCGACGTGACAAATGCATTAATACCAGTACGGTGCTCTTCAAAGAAATATGCTATTATTGTGATATACTGGTATATCGCGAGGCAGTGAGAATGGCCGGTACATCGGTTGTAATAAGAGCGAGCAATGCCGAAAATAGGGGATCGCGGCGGCTAACGATAGTCGCGGTACTGTATGATAGACGCAGAAAGATGAATGTCGTCGCCGTAGTTCTCATTATTTGGTTGAATTCGTACGATGTGCTTATTTACTACAATGGGACGAATTAAAAAGATTCAAGAGTTATAACATAGCATCTAGCAAACACTCGCAATATGAATTATTTCATGGAACTGTAGCGATATATTACCTTGTAATAATAGTGATTATAAAGATATAAGTTTAAATAATGCAAATCGTTACCAACATATTATACCTTTTGCCGAAATATCGGTGGTGTGAGACCAGCTGCTTCGATGTGCTCTGACCGATTACCGTTTTAGCGATTATAACGCTGGTGAGTAAACCTTTTGTTTCCTAATAAAACAATTAAAACAAAGACAATCGATGGGCGTTATAAGATGTGGTTGACCAACAAACAGGTTTATGAAAAAGTTTACGGGGTTTGACATTTTAGTTACTTGCACGTGTCGTGTTGCTAAACATCGTTATGGTAGTACTAGTAGCTTTGTCATTACTCCATAATCGATTGTCATGTTGGCCTATAACATTTGTGTCTGTAAGCATGGTGTTCTTCACTTGTGATGGGAGTTATGAGCCATGTTATAACATGTATAAAACCCATCCACCATGATCAAATTGATCCCAAACTTTGATTTCTTTATAAACAATAAGTAAAATTTTTAAAAATGCATTTTTTGCCATAATTAGGGCTTATACATAAATGCAAGTGGGTTATGACGCCTAATTTATAATAGGTCTACTATGTTATGGCAATTGCAAGTTGGTGCGAACATCGCAGTATTGATAGATCGGTGGTTGCCCTTTCGGCATTACGCTCCAAGATAGTCCTTTTGTGCGAAGTCGCATTGCCATATTGGGATTCAAGGTTTGCATCGCACGTTTAGTGCGAGATCGCATTATTTAAAGATCGGAAGCGTAATATATTGTTATATGAATGTTTCGGACATTAGTCATTATTCAAAAATTTCAACTGAATCATTCATTATACAACGCATTTGGTGAAACGGCTGCCGCATTTTTAATTTTATTTTGTCGGTTTTACAGGTAGTAGGCATACGCGCATTGCTTACCACGCTTTAAACAGTATTTACTGCGTTCCAAGAATTAGGCCTAATACTACAAGGCTATTATTTATATCAAGCGTAGAGTGTAGTACGACTAGTACTAATAATAATGAGGCATAGTAGTACTACATACTCCTAGTGGTATACACTACTACTAGGTTACTACACGACTACTACCTAAGCTACACTTAAATATACTAAGCTTAATTACTAGTACTACTACTACTAAAATAATCCTAAAATGAATTCAAAAAATACAAAACTAAAATAATCACAAAAAAACATAAAAATATTATTAAATAATATTCATATCCTTGTTATTCCACTTCAGTTGCCATAACATTAATATTCAAGTTTGACAGAATAATATATTGAAACAACAAAAAGGAAAACTAGGCCTAAGGGCTTCTAATTTCGCCTTAAGCTTAATGCCAAATTCAGTGCAAGTATGCTGGAATTAGTCCTAATAATTAGTAATGTTTATACGTTTACTTCAGGTTGCATCATGGATGTGACTGATGAGCCTATGCGAGATCGCGGCGGCCAATTTGCAGCTGGGTTTGTAGATGTTAACATGATAAAAGTAAACCAACGGGACCATTGTATGCATTTGAACAGAGTCAGATTAAGAGGATTGTAAGAAAGAAATAGTTACTTCCTTCGAAAGGGCTTCTTTGAACATGTATTCCAAAGGAAAGCAAATGAAGGGCAAAATATGTAACACTTGTCTTAGCAATAGAAATTTCCTTTCTAAATAACCAGAACGGCTTAAGAGAAACGTAAATTGGGGTCTGGATCAGGATAACGGTAGCGATGCCCCTTCCACAAAAAGCAGCAAGTTCAGTGAAGGTGAAGAGCTAAACAACATTTGCAATATATAGCAAGCTTGTCAAAAGACGTCAACTAATTATACAAGAAAATGGAGTTCCCCCCCCTACAATGGAAACACTTTCTGCATATAAGCCCAGGGTTTGGCTCGAGGGTCGTCCACCGAATTGGTAAAACTTGTATCTTCAATATGTTGTATTGACCCAAAGGATGAAAAAAAGAATATGTACTCGCAAAGGCAAATCGAAAAATTTACCGCACTTTAGAAATTCAAAAATCGTCTTGCCGTTGCTTTATAAACCCTTTTTGTTAATTCTTGACTAAAAGTAGGAATGCAGTGACAGTGAATTGTGCGTCTGGTCCCGGATCTTCCCACAGTCATGTGACTCGTTTTTAGGCAGTCCAAAGTTGGTGAAGAGATCCCAATCCGAAAGGTGCAGTCCAGAATCGCATACACAATAATCACGTAATCGGAAAAACTCATATTATTACAGGAGAAGCAAGATACCTACCGTTTCATGACGATTACACAAAAATCGTATTCTCACCTCGATTCTTTCTTCATGCAAAATCAGAGGATGCGGCTTTGATTCCAACACAATTGATGTGGGGTCCCTTTGTCGGATTGTAAAAAAGGAGAGTTTCATTGACATTCCACAAGAAAGAGATTGCAAAATATTTTATGAACTCGAAATGTCAACTTGAAGACGTTATACGTTTGATCAGCCAGCAAGAGTACGACCCAGCAACGCACACCTGTCGCGATTACATTGACAAATACTTAGAAAAAGTGTCAGAAATTGACAACGAAAAGGTATGTCTGAAGTGTTGGTTCGGAAAACGATATGACATATAGAGTATGTCGCATGCCAGAATGTGATGGCCACCTAGTTAAACCTGATCCCCAAGTATAATTGAAGATGCAAAGAAAACAAGAGAAATGTCCAAGACCCGATACTGGTTCATTAAAAAGGAAAGTAAAAGTAAATCCCATGATGTTAATGAAACCTTGGAGCCAGACTTTTTAACACCAATTCATACGCTACAAAATTTTGACTCTCATTCCAAAATATTGGGCGGACGCGGTGGGTTCAAACGTTACGCGGTTGAAATACGAGAGTGGAATATTTTTGGAGGTTGATGGCTTGCCATATAAAATCATGCGTGATTTGATTGACAACATCTACACTTGCAAAAGTTGTAGCAAGTCATTTATGGCGAGGACAAGTTCAAATCTGATGAACACACCCTGTCATATCACTAGAGCCCATGATGATGATGAAACATGCAAAGAGATTCGATTGGGTTGTGCCTATTGTTGGGCTCTTGCCCATCTTGAAATGGAATAGGCAAGCGCATTTCTGAGTTTGAACTGGGACGTTTTCGTTAGTCAACTGGGCATTATCGGTTGGCTTTGAAAGTCCGAGGGCCCAATATTATTGCAAGAAAGGTTCCAATCATCACAAGACCATGGAACTTTACAAATTTTATGTAGCGATTACGAGGAATTACCCTTATGTAAAGTAATCTTATGTATATGGAGTTGTGGCCTACAGTGAAAGGATATTGGGCATGGAACGAGACAACATACAATGTCAATTATGCTTATGTACAGCAAATGAAACTGACCTCTACACTCCTGATGGCTATTCGTACTGGCGTGAGGCTAACAACGTAACCACATCTTCGCGGCAGGATGAGGTTTGCAAGCCAATTTTTTTTTCACAGAACCATCCAAAATATCAGGAGATTCTGTACGTATCTGCTGGATCAGGTTAGTATTAAAGGTGAGTGACATGATCCGCAACATCATCCCAATTTTTCCTAACATATTGTGATTTCGATACCAAAAAATCGAGCCGTATTTCTTTTACTTGTGTGGTGAGTTGGGTGCGAAAGAATCAGCATAGTAAGGGGAACATCAGATAAACATTGACTCAAAAAATTCGAAAGAGTGGTAACCACACAACAAAACAATGACATAATTTTCTCATGGTACTTCAAAACCAAGATCAAGTTTGAGTTTTTCTATAGCTCTTTGGATGAGATTAAAATAATTCATCTAACCCAGTACCCTTTAATAAATTTCAACATTTTCATTCAAGCACATTAATCAATATAGAGTGGTATCCATACGTAGTGCCATGTAGTTTTAAAAAAATTAAACACTACATTATCCCTTACCTGGTATGGTTTTCGGTAGGCAACAACGTCGCCAGAACATTGTTGTCAATCTCAAAGCACCACCATCTGTGGCGTGGTTGCTGCCTACCGAAAAGTGTTCCATGTGAGCAATACATTTTGGTCTAATTTACAGTTAAAAACCGTTTTATATAAAGGGTAAATTCATTTATACAGTGATTCGATAATTCACCATTAACAATAATCCAGAACAGGAGCGTCCAGGGAAAAAACACAAACATCAAAGCCTCTATATTGAATAACAAAAAACGAAGTCCGTGAGAAGAAATCCCATCACTGGTTCATTTGGTCCAATGTGAATATGATTTATTTATACCTTTGCAGGTTTTGATGCCTGATGAACACGGAGTAAAAACTTTGCACGAAGCGTTCACTTCAATGGAATCGAAACCCAGGACATACCAAGGTGGCGATGCAAATTGGAAACGAAGTAAATAAAGATGCCAAAACAACAAGTTAGAAACATCGGAAGACTAATGAAAACCAATGGCCTAGAATCTTTCGGAATCTTACAAAGGTGAAGAAGTATGCAACTTAGGAACTGAACCAGAAGAGTGTGTTCAAATGAAATTGTAGTAAAATGCGGAACGGTGTTCTCAATGCATTGCTTACTGTGTTATTTATTCATTAATAGTCACACTTCACTTTGAGTTGATTTTTATTAACAGACTTTTTAAACCCCCAATTCGACGCTACAATTTGGACTCTCATGCAAATCTTGGGCGGAACGCGGGTGTCAAACGTTACGGAGGTGAAAGACGAGAGTGGATATTTTTGGAGTGTGATGGCTTGCCATATAAAATCATGCGTGATTTGATTGACAACATCTCACACTTCAAAAGTTTAGAAAGCATTTATGGCGAGGACAAGTTCAAATCTGATGAACACACCTGTCATATCACTATAACGCGCATATGTGAGAACTTCAAAGGAAATTCGATTGGGTTGTGGCCTATTGTTGGGCCTCATTGCCTCTAGAAATGGAATAATTGCAAGAGCATTCGTGAGTTTGAACTGGGACGTGTTTCGTAGTCACTGGCATTATCGGTTGGCTTTGAAAGTCCGAAGGCCCAATATTATTGCAAGAAAGGTTTCCAATCATCACAAGTATGAACTTTTTACAAATTTTATATGTAAGCATTACCGAGGAATTACTATTACCCTATGTAAAGTACTCTTAGTCTATGGGCAGTGTGTGCCTACAGTGAAAGGATATTGGGCATGGAAACTAGACAACATCAAATGTCAATACATGCCTACTTTAGTGCAATGCCTACTTTACTATTGTTTTAATATTTCAACACTTCTTTAACAAATTGGTCTATGTAACTCTCTTCTTTCATCACAATTGTAAGCGTTTCATTGAATCGAACTTAAAGGAATTCCAACTTCTCATGTAACAGACCTAGTAATTGTAGTATCAAACAGTTCAAACAACCCATGCAAAAATTCAACTTCAATAAAAAGTAACAGTTTATTTTCTGCACAAATGCTGCAGAATCCAAACAAGTGACCCCGCACTGAAAAATCACTCTTCACTATGCCCTGGGCCATGAGATGCTATCTTTCTTTTGGCCATTTTCGTTTGTCGGCCGAGTTTTGACCCCCGCACATTTAGCAGGTGCCCAGTAACTGAGCGTGGCGAATCACACCTATCCCTCTGCCTGCTCTTTGTATTTTTTTTTGAACTCCTTTCCTCCTTTTGAACTAATTTAGATTATTTTGCAGACAGCAACACTTTTGCGCTTCTTTTGGTTTTGGGGGCGTTTTTTTGGTTTTTTGCCGGGCAGCCCTACTACTGATGTGTCTTCTGGTGTGAACTCTGCGTGGACGTGTCGATGGTGGTGGCCCTGGGGGTTGTGGTGGTGGTGGCCTGGCTAACTTTTTTGGAGTGCCGAGCCCTGATGTGTCTGCACTTGGACTTTCCTTGTGTTTTGTGTACTGATATCATGATGTGCGGCGAGCGTGTAGCTGGCCTCCCTGCAAAGTAGGCTTACCATTGCCACCACGACTGCATGTATTCCAACAATGTCCCGACGACGTTCATGATGGGTGATCCAGTGCTGAACGCAAATTTTATTTCCTGCTTGCGAATAGCCCTTCCATTTGATTCTTGCCTCCACAATAACCGTTCATGTCTTGGCACTGCTTATATAAAAAAATAAAAACCAATATCGATGATTAATTGGACGTGGGATGTGGGATTAGAATCAAGACACTAATCATGTGTTATAACTATAGACAACTGAACGGTGAAGGGTGAATTAAATATCTGATATTTTATTCATCTATTAAAACATCATTTTTTGGAAAATGGTTAGGGTTGTATTTTCCTTTATTTTTTTTCCTTCCGTTGTTCACATTTTAATTCCAGTTCCCATGTAATTAATGCTGTAATTACATGTTTGCACGCTTTGGCAGGTAAAAGACAAACATTGAAAGATGCAACGCATTAAGATAACCACTTTCAACGGGGTGGCACATCGGACAAGGGGTAAAACCAAGACAGCCATTGCAGGCTGAATACTCTCAAAAATCAAAGTACTTGTCAGATCCCAAAAGGTTTGCAACACACCAAAGTGATGGCGTAGCAAGAAAATGGGTTCTCAACTGATAGCTGTTGAAAAAATCGCACAGGCTAATCGCAAAACCAATATATGCGATTCACGTCAGCAAGGAGAGAGCTATCGTTGAAATATGTTGCTGTCACATAGAAAAGAGGAAATGACCATAACAAACAGTAGCTTAACAGTCAAAGACATTGTTATTGAAACTCTAAAACTTATTCATCATTTAACCAAAAGATGTTGCTGAATAATGGAGGACGATTTCCACAAACATAAATAGGAAACCAAAGATGTCCATGGGAACTTTTTACGACGCGTTCAAAGAGAACTTACCATCGCACATGAAGATGGCGATCTCATTCGCGATCATGAAGCCTGGTGAAAGTGATATAAGTTCCGATGAGATAATAACAATGATGTGTACGTTAACTGGTAACTTATGTTCGTACGTTTGGCATATGCGCAGACGTGCTCAATTGGCGTAAAAATTCTTTTTACATTGGGGGGATGGAGTGGTGAAATTGGAATGAAACACGCTTGTTCACAAGACCCTTTCTATCCATGTGCATGGAGAGGGGGTGTCCCACCGGGATCGAGAGTCGTTGGGGGGGGGTCCGGGCCTCGGGGCGCGGTGTGGCGGAGTGGCGGGGGTGGTGTTGGTGTTAATTGGTGTGCTGGGGTTTGGCGGGAGTGTGTGGGGGGCGGGGGGGGGGGTAAAAGGTTTTGGTAAAAAACAAATGCACGACATCAACATCACCCTCACATCCCCCGGATGTTAACCCTATTGACATGCTATTGCTGTTTGGTTTACCCCGTAATTTCTTCGTGAATATTCATATAGACTTTACGGTGGAAGCAAAACTACAGGGTTTGCTTTCTAGAACTTAAATTCCATGAACTTATTTTTTGCTGTGGGTATAATGGGAATATCCATAACTCAATATAATGACCAGTTCGATTGCCATTTCCATCCCCCAAAAATGGTGTTCAAATCATGGTGTTTTTTTTAAATATGCCCTATCTTGAGTTGTAAGTAGTCCATGATACCGGCAGCAATACGATTCAAAACCAAACTCAAATTTTCAGCACTTGTAATTCAATAAACCAACTCAATAATCTCAATATAATTAAAAAAAAAAACATTCATTCATGATAAAACATGCAATTCCTTTTTAAAGGATTTTTATTTTACTTGGACTTTCTTTTAATTCCTACTTACAAAGTTTCACCCATCCTCTTTCCTTCTTTTTGGTAAAATAGCTTCTTCGTCTGTCGGTTTGCGTTTTCTTCGTATTTTTCGGTTCCGCGTTCTTCCATACTCCTTTGGCTCTGTCAAAAAGAATATCATAACTTCAGTAATTAAAACGATAATTTCCTGTATTCATTTGATCAAAACACTAATGATTGGCTTATATCATATGGTCTGAAATATTTTTCCTGTCTTTTCACATTTGCCATGCAGTAATACTATACAGTATAAGAAACAGACTTGTGGTTATTTCAATTAAAATAATTAAAAGTGAATTATTTGCAGGATTCGAACATTGACCTTCAGAATTGTAAGCACTATTCATCAAACCACTAACCACAGTGGGATTAGTTTGGCCAGGTTGTTATTTTCATAACAAAATAAAGTTAATCTCTTCAACATAATCATGATTTGTCCCTATACTTATGGACTGACTAAAATATGAGTTATTTTCAGTGAAAGTCAATAGATTGTGACCTGTATAGAATTGGTCTATATTAACATCTCCATTATTCCCTTTAACTAACTTTATGTGCTAACTTAAGTGTAAAACAAACCAAAAATGTTGCAATACATATAAGTCTTGACACTTTCCATAATAATTGACGCAAGTCTTGTGAAATGGTTGCCTATCTGGCTACTCAACGTCGTCATCATCAACTTGCAACTTCCTTCTTCTATTCTACAGCTGCTATGCACCTCTTTGATAATATTGCTTTCTCTTCTGCTGGCCTCTGAATGACATCCGAAATTGCATCATCTTGCATGGCACTCGTACTCGTAGAGGCAACCATCTTGCATAACATGGTGCTTCCTGGGTTAAACCTTTTATTAATCAATCATTGATCATGATGGTAAACTATAAATCATCACAAATTTTATCATCATCATCAAAACACACTTATCCTGATTAAAGACAATACTATCAGTGATTTGAAAATATTACAATTTTGCAGGAATAGCTTAAAGTGAAGGAAACGTCGGCATAATTCTCATAAGTTACTTTTTCCAACTTAATAAATTTACAGACACGGAAGAAAACTGCAGTGTTCACAAGATACGATCTCCATTCATTTACGCGTGTTGTGTAAGTGTCCGTTCGGACGTATGAACTAAATTTCCGATTTTGTCCTAATTATGCTGCTTCTAGTTTATCATTTGCGGTATATAGGATAACCTGTACTTGTTATACATGCATAAAAACATTTTTGATAGTTTTTTGATTTTTCTGATTCAGCAAATCACTGATAGGTGCCTTTTAAACAAGAAAACTAGAACTTACCACCGTATACCGGTAACATTGCCGGTGCATGGTGTCAAATAAAGTCAGAAATTTCCATCCATTAACCAATTTCAGTCATCTACACTACCATGTGCAGGTATGAATAGGGATGATATGCCATCGCCGTTAGCCTCAAGCTCAGGTGGTGTTCATCGACGTATGGCCCCAGGCTCAGGTGGTGTCTTCATCGACGTTAGCCCAGCTCAGTTGTGATTCATCGACGTTAGCCTCAGCTCAGGTGGTGATTCATTGACGTTAGCCTCAGGCTCAGGTGTTGATTCGATGACGTTAGCCTCAGGCTCAGGTGGTGATTCATTGACGTTAGCCTCAGGCTCAGGTGGTGATTCATCGACATTAGCCTCAGGTTCAGGGGTGACCACCTCATGTTTGGACTCTTTCTATTTCTTGTCCATTACCAATTTCTAGTCCATTCTCCATCGAGTAGTAGTGATGATGATGATTCATCGACGACGTTAGCCTCAGGCTCATGGTGCTGAAGTGTGTAGGCCTATAAATAACCGTCCCCCGTCTTTTACACAGACCACTTCGTCATCATTCACTGACTCATGCTTAGCCTGTACGGAAAACAAACAAATGACAAATATGATCATTTTCATCACCAATCGCAATCATCACCCTCATTACCACCATCAATCATCAGTGGCGCTCCTGGGGGGGGGGTAAACAAAGGGGGCTTGCCCCCGGGTAGCCAAGTGGGCAACCAAAAAGAAGCAGAGAAAAAAAGGACAGGGGAGAATAAAAGGGAAGGAAAGGGGGAAAGGAAAGAAGGAGGAAACTAAAGAAAATTAAGCTGGAATGGAGGAAAGAAAAAAGTAAAATAAAAGGGGGAAGGTGACAACTAAAGGGGAAAGAGATGAAAAGCTTATTGCGAAAGGAAGAAATCTGTAAAGAATAGCACCCCATTATGGCGAAATGTGCAACAAAAATGATAAAAGAGAACGTATAAAAATAGTAAAGGAAGGGGCTCCAAAAAAGCAAAATGCATTTAACAGCGATAAACGAAGGGGTGAAATCAGTTTGAAAGAAAAGTTACTACAAATATACAAGGTCAGCACAAATGAGAAAAAGAAAAACAGGATAAAAAAAAGAAAGGGGCCCCAAAAGGAACAATGGTTGAGAAAAAGTAAGGAATTAAAGGGGCGCTAAAATAGCACAGAATTTGGAGCTAACGAAAATAAGAGCATCAAAAACTGAAACAAAACCGAAAGGCGGTTGAAAATAGTTTTTAAGGAAAAAGGCCAACACAGATTGGCAAGGAAATTGGATTTTAAGGGGAATAAATAGGGAGGGGTGCATCAAAACATGTATGTCATCTTGGATAGCCTCTGATCATCATCATCTCTCTTTCATCAGCAAACTCATCACATCATCAATCACCATCATCATCAGCATAAATCATCCACCATCCATCATCACTCATCATAAATCATCACTCCATCATCTCATCATCATCATAATCATCAACCTCCTCATCATCATCATAATCAATTCATCAATCATCAAGCAGTCCTATCATCATGCAATCATTAACCATCTCAATCATTCAATCACCATCATCATCATCAATTAGTACAGGAACCATCATCATCATTAGTACAATCGAACCATCTTCATCATCATCACTCATCCAAAATGTACTATTATTAATATGAAATAGACCTACTAATTACTAACTAAAGTCCCTAACATATTTAATCATGCCTAAAATCAAATTAAAAGGCATATTATTGCCATGCATACAAAGGCAATGTCATTGTACTTGGAGGTCATGCATGCAGGTACACCTAAGTCCTGCCATGTTGCATGGGTTTTAGCTTTAGAACAGTATTTTTTTTTCATTCTTTTCTATGCTATATGTTCCTCATCCTTTTTAATATGTCATAGTAATTCCTATTTTTGTTCATTAACCATTTAAATGGTCATAACAAATGGTAACTTTAGCGATTTTCCCAACCTTGTTGCACGCCACTCCAGGATCCTCACTGCTCCCGCACTGCTCATAGCAATACTCCAGAATGACGCGGGAAAACTTCTGGCTCACCCCTAGGCTACTCATTATTTATTAATAAACTAATAATATTTATTTTGTAGATAAAATGAAAGTAAGAAAACAATGGCAATGAGATCAATTATTTGTCACAAGTATTACGGGTTTGATGCTATCGTATTACAATAAAAAAGGGGGAAATGTTAAGGGAAAAAAATCTCCACGGTAAAAAAAATCCCCCGCGGGTCAGTTAGGGGATCTGATCACGGCGAATCTATTTTTGCACACGACACGATGCGATTCCAACGGGGTAGGGACCGGAGTTGCTTGTAGTAAACAACTCGCACTAAAGTGCGACATTCGAGCAAAGGTGAGATCGTGAAAAACGCGGGTACCTGCAGATTCTTACGATGCTGCGATTTCGCGTATTTTTGAAAGAGCCGTACTGATGGTAGTCATTCATAAGCGAAGTGATTGTCAATATATTGGTATGAAAGAGATTTGAGACCACTTGCATTATGGTTTGCATGGGTAGTGGGGTTAGATGTTACATGGGTTGCTGTACTAAGGGCCAGGGGGTAGATTTGAGATCATGTATTTTTAGAGGCACGTTGTAAGAGTTTTTGCACTGATGTTAAAGCTTTCCATAAAAAAAGATCCTCAATATGAAATTATAGCTGAGCATTATTTTGTGTTACAAAAATTGTGAAATTATATTTTTGTATGAGCAAATACACAATTCAGCCAATGTTTTACATAGAAAATATAAGCAAATCAAAATCATTTTTGTTTTCATGTTAAGACATTTCTGTAGCCAAATACCAAGTAAGATTATATTGATGATCACTCTATGCAATCATTACGAATGCACAATATATGGAGGCTCAAAATCTCAGTGACCTTTAACACATTTTACGGGAACACATGCTACGCCATTTCTGGGCTCTCACAACAAGGATTTTTAGCAGTAAGATTGGCCTGTTGTGACATCAGCCAGTACACTTTGTGGTACCGTAATTTTCGGATTATAAGCCGCGCTTATACGTTTTTAAAGTCTTCAAAGGATGCCGCGGATTAAAACCGAAGCGGCTTATACGTTGAGTTGTAGTTTAAAGTAAACCCAACAAGTCGAGTGACTTGATTTTTTTTTTAATATTTGCTTAAAATTTTTGAAGCAATATAAAAATAAACCCACACAAACTTTTACCAAACATAAACATCTTTCGGCTGCAGAGCAGATGACTACAAGCTTATTCCAATTGTGCGGTCCCTTCCCTCCCCCCCCGGACAAGGTTTTTAATTTGGCCTGTGTTGCAGCATATTTTCACTATCCAAAAAAAGGTGACGCCACATACCCTTACGAAAAGGCATGCATCAAAATGTGGGGGGGGGGTGGTGGGGGTTGCACAGCTTGCAGCAAGCTTGCGCAGTTTGCAGCAAGCACATCGGCATATACTGCCGAATGAGTGCACAGCATGCACAGGCAATACATTCTTGCAGCTTGTTTGCAAGCATGCAATGCGCATTCGACAAGCATGTGCGAACATTTGCAAAGCCGTTACACAAGGTTGCAAGCACACACGGTGTTGCAAGCGTGGCCCCTTCGCAAGCAACCCAATTTTGCAAGCAACTATTTGCAAGCCGTATACTTATGCTGCTTTCTCAAGCATCGCTGCAGCATGTCACAAAACATGACAAATTGGCTAAGTTGGACTTTTGTTAATTTTGATGCATGGCATGTGCAGTGTTGTTTACCCTTGAAAGTAGAATTAGGTACTGATAAATGACTTCAATAGCTGATGATTTGTTGTTTTGGCCATCTTAGATCGGTCATAATGGATGGGCATCCATATTTTATCGTGGTGGGATACCGTCGCATTATTCAAATTATACAATTGTTACCATTAGCTTTTTGTCAAACTGTCAGTTTTTTAACGATACCTTTGTACATTGGCCCTAGGTGATAAATGCTTCATTATTCGAAATTAAGCATTGTCCTATACTACTAGTCCAATGCTTGTTTTTTATATCTTTACTGAGGCTGCATGAGCCTGGTGAGGAGTCAAATAAAGCTTGACACCTGAGTTGACTACAACTTAGACTGGTACGTGTGTATGGTGTACACGCTGTTCTTGCTCGAAATATCTAACCGTAAATGGACCCCATTTACGGTTAGAAGGGCTATGTAGTCCCTAGAATGGCGGCCGAGCACATGGCCTAATCAACAGAATTTGCAAACATTACCGAAATCGCTCCCTGACGGTGATATTTCCCGGCTAAACGCACATAATGTTGTAATTTGGTAAAAGGAAAAATAATTAAAATTACAGAACTACATATTGGCTTCTGGACTATTAATTGTTTCATATCTTGGTTGATTCCCAGGTGAATTGTCACATTTTGACCGCACTTTGGTGTGTGATCAACACAGCCAAAACAACGCGGCGATGTTCGAGTGTCTCATAATGGCATTGTTTCTATAATTCGCTTTTGCTTTCCAATTTGTTCTCTGTTGTTCCTGTTAGCCCGCCAATAATCCCGTAAAAGCACACTTTCTTCATCAAGCGTACACACCTCATATTTCACTCTCTGTACTGTATCACGGTGAATTTTGTTATTTCAGATATTGGATATCCCAATTTTAATTAAAAACATGTTGATCTGTCACATGGATCTGCAGTGTTGATCAGGGAAGATAAAAATGGGAATTCCAAAGTGGCGTCTGCTGAGCCCCGTAATCATGGTTTCATGTTCATTCATCACCTCCGTTTTAGTTTAAAGCTTCCGTCGGTTAGGGAATATTACCGAGCTTCGGACAGCTCAGGGACAAACCACGGCCTCATCATGCAATTAGGCACGCAGCAACCATCTCTCTATGTCCGATGACGTATGATGGCATAGCATTATGGCAGAAAATGGATGGCAAACAAATACGGCTGACGCAATCGTCCAATGGCTGTGCCCTGTGGTGTCGCCAATTGCTGAGACACGTCACATTATCTTTCTTCGACTTACAATTAGGACGATCTCCATTTTGGCAAAAGGGTTGAGCACACTTGGTAATATTTGAAATATCTTGTTGCTCCTTGAAGAGAATATCATTTGGTCTGGGTACATATTCTACTGCTAAATCTAATCTACTTTATGCTGTATTCAATTGGCAAACGATCTATACATGCTATATGTGAAATTAGGCCGACATTGCCATCGTTTTTACCTTGTCGCATTATTACCCCTATGCGCCATCATAGTCATCCCTCAACTGCATTGTGTGTCTGAAAAGCATCTGTCACGTCACATTTTCCAATGCCACAACAAACCAAAATGGAGGACACTAAAGGTAATTTTTTCGATGATTTTAAATTGGTGCACAACGGGATCGACTACAAAAAGATTCAGAACAATCAGCATACACTCAAGAATAACTATGAATGTATTGTTATGGTAAGAATACCGACCAATTTTCCCCTCCGAACCACCTAACAAAAAAACAATAGCGTCGCAAAAAGGTTGAACGCGACCGCCCGTTCTCAGACGCTTAACTCCTCTATCTCCAGATAGCTGGCGACGCATATGCTATCGCAGATTAGAGTTCTCGATCAGTTTTACTGACACTTACAAGATTGAGCTCCCATCAACAGCCAAATTCAATGGAAATTCAGGCACAAAAAAAGCTGAGCTGTATTAAACATTCCACGGATCCCTATTTTCATACAAGCGTCACCTATGTGATAATACGGGCTGCTGTACCAAGTCGCCTTCCCGCTGTTTTATTTCAATCAGCTGTCGTATGATTTAGGGTCCTTACACATCTGTGTAAGAGACTACCTGCTAGGCGTTGGATGAGTTAGCCAATCAGCCACAGTCTTGGCTTACTTTGAATGAGGTGACTGGTGATTGATTTTGCATTGAGTGATTGCAGAAAGTTGCCCGAAATAAATTGAAGCTGAAAAGTTGTTCCAGCTACGTTACACAACGCTCATTCTGGCTCACCGTCCTTTGAATTATAATGAAGCACATGGTAATCCTTGCTGTCTGAACAGCATGTTTACATGACTCTCACTTCAATGGAACCGCACCACACAGAACACAACTAACCGACTCAGATGGGCCCGTCACGATAGATAGAAAATAAAGTTAAAGCTTCTGAATGACAGTAAATCCCGGGGTAAATCAATAATGAAACGAAAGAAATAAGAAAGTAACTATGAGAGAATTTAAGAAAAGAAAGCAAAAAAAGAAAAGAACATGGAACATGTATTAGTTTAATACTAAGATTAGTCGAAAGTAAAGTAAGTAATCATTGAATATAGGCTTCTTTATAGCCAGTTATGAACAATACATAAATGTGGCGTTTCTATCATAGTCTAAATCAATTTAAATAAAAGAACTATTGGATTGATCGGTTATCGCATATTGCAATTTTATTTTCATTTAGCATGTTTAACAATCTCATCAGTTTCCCCGTAATGTTATATGCAATTGACTTATATTTAATAGGCCCACCTACTGCTACATGATGTGAATTTCATCATGTTATTGCATGATGAATATTGGATGGATCTGAATCCGAATCTAATTATTGTTAACGGTTTGTGATAATCGTTGTAACAACGGCACTTATCAATTTCTTTTCAAAAACAAAAACCGTAACACCTATAAAACCATTTGAAACGCAATGCGTATGTTACATGTTTTGCTTAAACTACTCACTACATTTTGATTATAAAATCTCTAAATACCTTTTTACATTAAGAAAAGAAACCCAATATTTTCTCGACCAGCCCGGTAAATATTCAAGTAATACTAACTTTACGATCGAAAAGTAACATCAATATGAATAGGAATATATATGTAGCTAAGGCCTATACATTATAATCTTTGTTTTCCAAAGGACTGACTCTCAGTTCCTTTCCTTTTTCTCCAGGTTCTTCCTCCCAGTTTTGTCAAATCTTATGTTAATCGTCGTGTTTTATCATTAGAATATTAAAGTTTTTTTTATACTCAAAACAAAAAACACCAACATAACAAAGGCAGTTCATATTCTAATAAGTACCATGTTTTTTTAAACTTAGTTATAAGTGACTAAGTCACTTCGTTATCGTAACATCTTTTTCGCCTTTTTTTTTTTTTTTTTTTTTTTTTTTTTTTTTTTTTTTTTTATTAGGCCCAAAAATGGTTTGTCGCCAAAGACCACAATCGTTGAGAAATTAAAAAAATAGTTTTGTTTTCGTATATACTAAATACAATAAGAAAACAAATATTTACTCCAATTCAATGCTTCCAAGGAACGAGAAACCTCGGCTCAAAATCTTTGCTCGGTCCCTCCATTCCCTCCGCTCCTTGATTATGTGCTGGAAAAAAACCCTAGGCTAACCTAGAACGAGCATCAAAATTCTAGAATAATCTTCCAGACAATGTTTGATTATGTTGGAGAAAAATGAGCTTGTTTTCAAGAAAATGGCATTGCAAATTAACTTGGTTCCTCTTCTTACTTTATTTTTTCATTATAATGTACATCTAGGCCTACAATACTGTATTTTTTTCAAAATAATTTTTTTCTAGTATTTATTATGTCAATGTATAATATATGCTTTTTCAGTAGCTGTCAGTGCTTCCTGCTCTCGAATTTCTTAAGATTAAAAATCAATCCAATTCAGTTGGATTGATATCATTTGTGTTTCTCCTGCCCTAAGGCAGGAAGACCAATAGGGATCACTTTGTCCACTGTAGTTGCTGTTGTTGATGATTCTGTTGTTGATGTCTGTTGATGTCGTTTAAGAGAAAAATCATCCAATTCCAGTTGGGTGATAATCATTTTGTGTAGCTGCCCTAAGCAGGGGGGAAGAACATAGGGATCACTTTGTCCACTGGGTTGGCGGTGGTGATGATGTCTGTGTTTGAGTCTGTTGTGTTGTTGTGTAAAAGGGTTAACATCTGCATGTAATATACTCATCTTTGATGGATTTACAACCAAAATTGGGTCACAGGGGCAACATGGCATCCCCCACATTGTGATGAGGTAAAGTTCACATACCAGGTACAAAGGTCATGTGAGGTCAACTTGTAAAATGGGACTGAAAATGTAAAATTAACCTATATTAAAACGTGAAGTTCAATGGAACCAAACTTGAATCATAGTGCAACATGGTCCCTCATTTGTTGATGAGGTCAAAAGGTTACATATTCAAGGTCAAAGGTCACCTACCAAGGTCAAAGGTCATGTTAGGCCTATCTTCAACTAACCAGCACGGCAGGCGAGAAACAAGCGGGCCGAGAACCGATGTATTTTTTTGTAGTCATTATGACCTAACGTATTAATCTATAACAAATTTACCCAGGGCCGTACGCAGGATTTTTTGGGAGGAGGTGCGGGATTCGAAAAAAGTTAACTTTTTTGGTAAAGGTGGACATAACACCCTAAAATGGTCCTTTTCTGGTCTTTTTGAACATTTTCACACCCAAAAGTGGACTTCTTGTCAGATTTCTTAAATTTTTGACCTTTATAAAATTGAAAATTCTCAAAAAGGGGACCTTTTGCTGATTTGACCCCCTTTTTCCTATAATGAAACCGTTACAGTTTTAAAGCACCCGGGTCGGGGGTGAGAGAGAAGAAGAGAGAGAGTTATTTGATACTGACTCACGTCCACGACATCGCGGTCCGCCGGCGGCCGCGCTCGTACCCAGACCTATTGATTGGTATCGATTATAACGGTCAATTACCCAAATCGGCAGTCTATGACTCTCAATACCCACACATCTCGATCCTTCACCGATTAATGTTATCATATCAAGGACCTTGTTATCAAACAAAGGGCCGGAGTAGGAATGAACGTTTGTCTACATCATGTGCAAGACAAAGGCATTGAATTTGAAGAATGAAGGATTGAAGTGGTATACCATGTTTAACTGGATACAGGTTACTGCAGCACAAATTCTGATTCGCAATGGTCGGGTCTCGAGTGATAGAGGTCCAAGTCTCAGACTATACTGATGATATGACATGCCGGTAATAATGCGGTAGTAAAACAGCATAGACTTTTTGCATGGCATTGGCATGCATTTACAAGATATCATAATCGTACTGTATAACTAGAATTCAGTATTCTGCCACCACATCCGTCACTGCATGCATGCATGTACACCACAAATGTCATGCTGTATGCTGTTGTAACCGTGAGGCTGCCGAAGTCATAGGGTGGTGGCAAAATAAAAAATTCTTTAGGTGATATAGCTGAAGTAGGACTGCACTGGCATGGCTGGGGCTGATGTAGCAAGGGACAAGGACAGAAATTGATTTCATTTTTTTTAAATGATTGCATTTGTTGGATTTTATTCTACGTGTTACATGCAATCTTGAAACCATGGCCTGCATTTAGATGACATTGTGGACTGTCACCAGATGTATTACTCCAGTATCGGCACTTATTTTCTGGGCAGATAGGAACTAGTTGAAGCTAGTGCATGCAGCTGTACATACGTGCCAAGTCAGTTAGAACTTTAAAAAATGGACAAAGTTAAACGCGACATAACCACTTAGCCGCCCAAAAAATTTCAGATATATCAACGTGTACTCTCCGTCGAGGTTGACAGTTATAAACATTAATGCACAATTGATTTCCACCTTATTTATTTTTGAAATTTCAGTGGAAAACTTGGGGACTCCGGCCTCGTTCTACGACACAATATCAGTTTTCATTCATTGTGAAGGACGTTCCCATGCAAAATCATTTAATCAATCTTCTTTAAAAAAAAAAAAATCATTCAAGGTACCGAAACCTGACATAATATTGCAATCCAAATGGGTAAATACACAAGGAACGGACTAGCTCCTAGTACCACTCGGTGAGCAAAATTGACCCTTTTGAACGCAAAGAATATAATAATATGCAATGGTGACAGCTAGTCGTGTGCGTAATGTACATTTTGGTAGCAAAACGCAGTACAACATGGTGTGGGTTTTGAATAGCAAAAGCAGTATAACAACACGGGCACATTTAACCCAGCTGCCACTTAATTATCAGCAATCCATTTTTTTTTTTGTGATCTTCTGAGGTGGTGGTTCCATAAGGTGACACCCTTTTCTGAATACTTTTCTGACACCCATGAAGTTCGGAAAACCTTAACGGAACCTTAACGGAGAACCCACACGGCCTATGTTGGTTATTCCGTTTCGGTTTACGAATTCATAGGGGTGTAGAAAAGCTGTCGAAGAAGGGAGGCACCTTATGGAAACACCCTATCTGAGGAGTAATTATATGGGCATACAGGTACTTATTTCCCACTTTTTTGGTTTTGTTTTTTTAAGCCAGTAGTAGATTGGGATTTGTGGGATATATAGAGCGTAAAAGAATTTGTAGTTGTGCCACCACCCTATGAATTTGGCAGCCTCAGCGGAAGAAACTGTATGTTGAAGGATGTGGTATTTATTACTATTCATCCCTTTTATTTTTTTTGGCCTTGAGGGAAAAATGCACAGCTGGCCAGTTATGGCAACCTGATTTCGGGTATACTCTATTATTTTCTCAATTGCGTCTAAACTCACAACTGTCAAGCATTCACGCCCAGCATAGAAAAAAAAGTTGACAACAACTAATTTTAAATCAAACCATCATGATGCGTGTTACGATCCAACAGGCGGTATGTGTACACTGCAGCCACACACGTTAGCAACAGCAAAAAACCCAGCAAAAAGGAGACAAATAAACTCCACGAACAGGAGGAAAATAAACTGGACAGATTATCCAAGCGGGGACTTGCCAGCAGTGGGTCTCCTTGGGGAAATGCCCTAGCCATCAATAATCGGCATGACTTTTTTGCGATGAGTGAGCTAAGCCCATATTTTTTAAGCATTGTGAAATAAGATTTTTTGTCAAGACTACCCCTAACACGTCACCGGGACTTCCCCCCCTAAAATGGCCGAGTCAATCGAAGGCAATTGCACAGTGTCTCCTGACGTCCCAGGTGCAGTGAGAATCAATCAATGCTTTCCATGCTTTGAGCTGCGGAAAATGGCAGAAAAAGCATTAGCTCACATGCAATGCAGGAATAGGTCTCTGCAGGAAAAGCGGCCCCCCCCCCCCCCCCCCCCAAGTCAATCAAAAGAATGGACCGGAATGTACGCTCTACTTACGGGTTTGCAATTTGAATTACAATCTGCTAAATTTGGAGGGCCCAACGTACACTGAATGTCGATCGACAGAAACCCAGCAGGACATCGGGAAGGTAGTGCATGGTGGGATACAAAAATGGTCAACCGGAACTCATGTTATGGTGCATGGACGTCAATGGAAAGCAATTGTTTTTGGCGATCTCAGGGAAATCTGCCGAAAGGCAATCGGAAGCATGGGTGTTCTGACGGGAAGCAGGCGGAGATGCACTAGATAATCATTGCTGGTTAAAATAAATAGTTCTTGACATCCGTAGTGCATTTACAATCAATAGCAACTTGATAGCTTTTCAATGACCTCGGACGGGTTAGGGTTAAACGGCGCTTCTTTGCACCATAGCGCAGAAAAAATTAAATTCGGCCTTGTCGTTAAATGAGATAATTAACCCGTAACACGTAATGCGCTCCATCAGGACAATTATTACTGCTTGAACAGAACCGGCAAAGCATTCGGAGCTCTAGACATACAGACCCGGCCGGCAGTTTTAAGCAAAATGCGTTCTGCTAATTGCCGATGGTACGTGTACCCTCTAGCAAAATTCACTTAAAAAACATCTCATTGGCAGGTAAAAGCAAATGGTCTCTCAAGGGGAACACATCACAGCAGCAATTAGCAGCGATTACTTTTTGACAACCCTGAGGGGAAAAGCGGCCTTGCACTGGAGGCATAAGCAGCTTTGGGTTTCTTGAAGGTAGAAACTTAGGGTTGCATGTTACCGGCGGTTATAGCCGCAATTTATTTCGGCGATCTCCTGATTGGAAAAAGGCCATCGACTGTAGTAGGAAGAAAAAATCAGCAATTAAAGATCACAATTGCTGCTAATTGCCTCTCAGATGTGTTAAAGTTAATGAGTGTTCCCCCGGTACTAATGGCCCAGTCGGCAGAGTTTATTAGACACTTTTATGCTATGTGAATGTGAAGCGTGCACATACAAAACGTACACAATTAGGCCTATGAGTGCATTAAAATAATAAAATTTAACCCTCTTATGTGCTGAAAATAATTTCATTCATGGACCTTGCAAACTGTACTGTGATACTGTTCAACTCTCGGGGAAAATGGTGTAACCAGTATTTTGACACCATCAATACAGGATTGAGTTGTGACATACATGTAGGTGTTCCATATGAATTATTTTTACAGTGTTATGATGTAAGTGGCAAGGGCTCAATGTCAAAGTAATGCTCTCCTAAAAGCTGTAATTTCAAAGTAAGGAGTACTTCAGAGGAGGAATTTAAGAACATTTACCCTGCAATGTACGTCATCAAAAAATGATCTTTCAAGAGAAGTTACAAATGACTCTCATAGATGCACTTATGCAGCGGCTGCATAGGAGTGCCAAATGCAACCTTACGGAGAGATGATAGGGGGTGGGGGGGGGGGGGGGGGGGGGGGGGGGGGGGGAGGAGAGCGCTCACCTCTCACCCGCTTACAGTTAAAAGGACAATGTTGTTTTGAAAACAATGAGTTGCACTATTTAAACCCAATAATAAAATTTATTTTGATTGCTCATTTGGTTATCTTATAACCCTTCACAATTCACACAGTATAAATTCTATGCAAAAATCCTTTAGGAAGTGGTTTCCGTTAGGGAAAGGTTCTAGGTTTCCAGACGCCCTGTACCGCACACAGCTGTTTGAGAGTCTCATTTATTATGACAAAACGAGAAAAAAACAAAAAATATCAACGGCGACACAACTTTGACAAACGATTTGGAGTATTATACCAGTATCTACATCCGTGTAATTTGATGAAATTTCATTGCGGGCAAATATGATTTTCATAAAAAGCTAGTTTTACACGTCTTTCTATGGGAAATAGGCATATAGAGGGCGCTATAACAACAAATTATGACCTCTGTAGGCCTAATGGCAAGGATTCCCGCAATGGATTGTTGATTTTTGTGGTGGTAATAGCTCTGGCATGTACCTACTTATATCGGTTGTCAAAATTGTGCGCCATTGTTTATAATTGCTCTAAAAACAAGGCGGTTCTCGAACCACAAAGGTCCCCCTAACATAAATTGGGAGGTTGTTTTTTTTGACCCTTCTCTTCCATGAAACCGAGAGGCTCCTACCATAACAGTTTCATAATTTGGATGACCCCAGATGACCTTGGTTTCATGACCATACAACCATGCATAGTGATTTGACCCAGAGGACCTTGGTTTCATGACCATACAACCTCCTAAGTGATTTGACCTTGGATGACCCCACATGACCTTGAAATGACCTTCAAAATTTCGGCACTGAATATTGACCGCACACACCAAGTTTCATCATCCTACCACATGTTTAGGGATTTGACCTGAATGACCTCACATGACCTTGAAATGACCTTCAAAATTTTTGGCACCGAATGTTGAGCACACCCACCAAGTTTCATCATCCTACCACATGTTAGGGATTTGACCTTGAATGACCTCACATGACCTTGAAATGACCTTCAAAATTTTTGGCACCGAATGTTGAGCACACCCACCAAGTTTCATCATCCTACCACATGTTTAGGGATTTGACCTTGATGACCCCACATGACCTTGAAATGACCTTCAAAATTTCGGCACTGAATATTGACTGCACCTACCAAGTTTCATCATCCTACCACATGTTTAGGGATTTGACCTTGAATGACCTCACATGACCTTGAATGACCTTCAAAAATTTCGGCACCGAATGTTGAGCACACCCACCAAGTTTCATCATCCTACCACATGTTAGGGATTTGACCTGAATGACCCGCATGACCTTGAAATGACCTTCAAAATTTCGGCACTGAATATTGACCGCACACACCAAGTTTCATCATCCTACCACATGTTTAGGGATTTGACCTTGAATGACCTCACATGACCTTGAAATGACCTTCAACATTTTTGGCACCGAATGTTGAGCACACCCACCAAGTTTCATCATCCTACCACATGTTTAGAGATTGACCTTGGATGACCCCACATGACCTTGAAATGACCTTCAAAATTTCGGCACTGAATATTGACTGCACCTACCAAGTTTCATCATCCTACCACATGTTTAGGGATTTGACCTTGAATGACCTCACATGACCTTGAAATGACCTTCAAAAATTTCGGCACCGAATGTTGAGCACACCCACCAAGTTTCATCATCCTACCACATGTTTAGGGATTGGACCTTGAATGACCCCACATGACCTTGAAATTACCTTCAAAATTTTTGGCACCGAATGTTGAGCACACCACCAAGTTTCATCATCCTACCATGTTTAGAGATTTGACCTTGGATGACCAAGCGTGACCTTGAAATGACCTTCAAAAATTTCGGCACCGAATGTTGAGCACACCCACCAAGTTTCATCATCCTACCACATGTTTAGGGATTTGACCTGAATGACCTCACATGACCTTGAAATGACTTCAAAAATTTTGGCACCGAATGTTGAGCACACCCACCAAGTTTCATCATCCTACCACAATTGACAAGGTTTATAGGAATTTTGGACCACATTTGACATTTGACCCATGGCACATGACCATCACAAATCATCCGCGCCTACTTAAGCGACATATGTGCAAGAGTGGACACCCCATACTGCTTAGTCAAAAGATATGTGTACAAGGTTAGCAATCGCAATTTAAATAACCCCTATTTTTACCATATTTTTGACCTCATTTGACCTTTGAACCAAGACAAGGACCCATTTCGGATCCCACCCACCGCGTATATGTGGGATACATCTATGTTGCGAAGAAGAGGGACACCACCAATGCTTAGTTCCAAAGATAACGCGTGGGACACACACACGCACACACGGATGGGGAGCATTTCTATAGTTCCCCTCGCCAACTTTTGTATGGCGGTCGGGGACCATACAAGAGACAATTTGCATGGTGTATGTAAAACAGTGTGCGCAAGCAACCTCCGCACCACTATATTGCATGCACCCGCATGCTTGCTGCCAAGCAACCTGCAGTTGTAAGCAAGCGTGCGCATGCTAGTAATACCAAAATTGTACTAGCTTGCAGCAGCAGTCGCCTGCTTGCACTATAGCAAGAGTTGCAAAACATTGCGAATTGCAATGTTCAAATACTAGCCTGCCAAGCTGCTGCGCCTGAAGTAACGCAAGCACCTGCGTGCACTTCTGCAAGACCCTGTGTGCACAAATCCTGCCAGCACCCTGCGCGCAATCCTGCCAGCACCTGCGCACAATCCTACGAACACCCTGCAGCTTGCGCATGAGCATATAATGTTCCAAACTTCATCGCTTGTGCAAGCTTGAATTTGCTTGTGCAGCTTGTGTGCAAAATGTGCAAGCTTGCTGATGCGCATATATGCTTGCCATTTCGTAAGGTTGATAGAAATGACTTACGTTGCCGACCTGGGGGTTCATCATCTGGTCACATGCATGCGAGTAGGTGCCAAATCAAGGAACTTACGCTTGTCGAGTTCTTACACACTCAATAAGAGGCTTTGTGCTGGTCTCATGGTTGTAAATGGTGATGATAATGGGTAATAGTCAGGTCATTTGAGGGTCAGCATGAGGGTTATGGGAAGGTATCGGGATAATATCCGATGTGCTACCGGAACAGTATCGGGATAGTTTTCACATGCAAATTTTTCGTCCATATATGGTCATAGTTCTGGGAATAGTATTGGAACAGTATCTGCTATTCTTCGGGTAGCTAGTATCGGATATTATCCCGCTACTAGTACTATCCCGCTATAGTTATCGGATTACTATCCGCCCTATAGTATCGGATACTATCCCCCGCTACTAGTACTATCCCGCTACGAGTATCGGATCCTATACCGCTACTAGTATCGGATACAATCCCGCTACTAGTATCCGCTACTATCATCGCGCGACTAGTATCCGATACTATCCCAACAAAGGTAAGTGCTATGCATAGCATTGGCTTCAACGAATAGTATAGCCAAACTGCCCCACAAAAAGGAAAACGGGTTTATTATAACAGGCATGCTCATTGATCAAACAATGACCTACATGTAATAAATTATCTGGCATGCACTATGTGGGGCCATGCAGGAAGCTCTAAATTTAGCTGAACAAATTTTAGGGTTCTTTTTGTGTGTACAATTAACCTGTCATAGATTATAAAACAGCCATGCAGAGATAGCGCTCACAGCACAGATAACAGCTAGCATGTCCCCATACAGCATCCATGTTAGAAGATAACATCCCTGGGAGGTAGAATTCAGATAACAACAGTGGGCAGTCACTACATGCATGTGTATTCACATGAACTGCAGCAGACTACTAGTGGTATATGGCAGTAGTTGTACTTAGCTCTGAATTCAGTTGCAGTTTGAACTTGGTATATCAAGTTAAAGGAAGTAAGAGATGACATCATATTCTTGTCAGGCCTCTCTGGATACTCCTTCAGATACCAGTTGGATACTCTTTCAGATTACCAAGTATCTGAATCAGTATCCACTGGGGATCATGTTATATGCTTAGCATTTGATGTTTACTCTTGAAGTGTAGATCTGAAAGGTACCCACTAGCGGATACCTTTCAGATATTAGGCTATCTGAAAGGTATCTGCTAGAAGATACCTTTCAGATACTAGTGGAGACACATGAACAGTCATAACTAGCATTGCTTGTGGCTACCACTCAGATACTAGTATCTGAATAGTATCCATAGTGGGTAGCTAATGGAATATATCTGATAAGTACCGCTAGTGGATACTTTTGGGTACCTTCAGATATACAGCCCAAATATAGTACGAAACTATTCGAGAGTTCGGGAAAACTGTGCCGATCTTTTTTCTGTTGCAGTGGTGGCAAATGGCATTTATTTGCTTTTCCAGAATTTGTGATGGCCAGGACTCGCTCCATATAGAAGAACCATGACAAATGGGTGTTGAACAGACTCAATTTGGTGGTTAGGGGTATGGATGGGTGTCTCCATAACTGCTCCAATTTCCAGAAAGCCATCCAAACCAGTGCTTTGTGCCTTTTTAGAAACTTGCACTAGATGCAACCATAGACCCAAGATACCTGAAATCACATGATTGATGGATGTCATAGATTGGAGTGTAAGATGAGGATCGCCATTTCATGTTTTGACTGTCTTTTGCTACTGAAGCGGTACTGTTCAACGGAGTTTGGGCCATGAGGGGGTAGATCTTAGAAGGGCAATGTCATCAGCAAAAATTCAGATCGTTAAGTAGTTGGCCGGGTTACCTCCTAGACGACGTTGGGTGTGTGCAATTCGGCGTCCATGGCAGTGGTGGCTTTTCAGTAAAAGCTAACCCACAACTTATGATGGGCACAAAGGGAACGTACATCTCCCTGCAGAAACTCTCTGGTTACATCAAAAGCTCTGACTTGTTTCCGTTCCCGCACTGCACTTCGTGAGTTGCTGTACAGGCCTGGATGGCATTGACCACTGCTTCAGGAATGCCACTAGTGACGTAATATGGCAAACATGACGGTCCTATTGATGCGAATCAAAGGCTTTCTTGAAGTCGATGAAAGGACAGTAAGAGGAAGTTGGTGGTATTTGAATCCCTCACAATTCATCGAGGAGTGTGTGTCTGCTGGGGCACAACTACGGCATGGACCGGAAACCAGCCCGGTGTCCTAGTAGGGATCAACAAATGGTGAATTCTGGTTAAACAGAATTTTGTTGTAAAACTTCAGCCAGCTATGACTCAGAGTGATCCCACGGTAATTCAATAGAGGGAGAGATCCCTTTTTCTTGGGCAGGAGTATGACGTGACATTTGTGGTCCACTGTTGTGGTGTGATGATATACTTCAATTCAAAATTTCTGGATAAAATCTATAATCTTTTCTCCTCCTGCCTGCAGTGCATCAGCATTCCTTACTTGTTTTCATGCCTCTGACAGCATCTGCGTTTCCTAGTGAAGGTGGATCAGTGAGGATGGGGGCTGGTCTCCACAAGCAGATGGTGGTAGTTATCATTGTTAACAGAGCGAATATTCTCTCCATCAAGCAGTAATTTGCAGCGCTGCTAGGGACTGTGCCATATCCCTATCTGACTTTGAAGCCTTAAAATATTGCTCCATCTTTCCCAGCGAGTTCAGGATAATTTTCCTGGTCTCGAAGTCATCAGCTAATTGAGGTATCCACTGTTTTGTAAGTACTGCAATCTCGTCCCTTGTGTAGATTAGTGACAAGGAGTTAAAGGTGCATTGTCCTGATTGTCTTTGGGCCCCCCAGATTTTACCCGGAAGTAGCATTGCGTTTGAATTCAATGAAAGGCCCGTATTTTTCTAAATGTCGTCCTGAAATTGGCCCTCAAATCTATTTCATTCCAAGATATAAACATAGCGCCGTTTTAATTAGCACAGCATGAATACGGCTTTGCCATATTTAGTATTGCTTCTACCATCAAAATCGAAAGTACTTGATGGGCACATGTGCAATTGCCATGCTCTCGTATCAAGTACAAAACATAATATACATAAATCTGACAACAAGCAACGGTTAAGCCTTTTTCCTTTTTTTAGATTGGTGTGATTTTGATATAGAGAACCTCTTTTTGGCCACATTTTCTTTCTTTCAATTCAGAGTTTCCTGTACCCCGCCTTGCACCCATGTGGTCTGCATTATTGAAATCACATTTTCAGCACTTCCTGCACAACTGTTTCCAAAGTGTTTGTACATCGAATAGATGGATGTCATCCTTTTGAAGGGCTTCAAACGGTTGGAAAGCTCAAATTGGAACTTATCTCTTGTAACAGGATCATTGTAGGTTTTTCCAGTTGAACTGTTGTCTTCTGCAAGGATTTCCTTGCTAACAGATGGCTAACATATGCTGCCCTTACAATGTCAGAGTCTAGTTCCACCACTCTGTAGGATTGTTTAGATCTAGATTCCAACTCCTCCTTGGTCTTTTGTGTGTAGCCTAAGCTATAGACAAATCCAATTCCTATACATCTGACCAGAGCTCATCGTTGGATGAGGTTTGTAGTTAGGCAATGCTCCTGGCCAATTAGATGCCGATGATGTTCCCTTGGTTGGTTCTATTTAAGCTCTCTTTATCCTATTCTGAAATTAATCTTGTGAAAATTCTGTACATTTGCGAGAGTAAGCGATGGCTGGTAGTTTGATTGTCTTATATTTTTTGGGGCAGACATATATTTTGCCTCCTTCATTTGATAGGTACTTTCTTTTCTTTGAGGATCTGTGGATTGTCTCTCCCCTTCTAATGATTGTCACTTGTTATTCCTCAAGCCCAGTTGCTTGTTTTCCGTCATTTTTCTTATGGCCTCTTCGACCTCTCATTGGTAGTATAGGAGGTAATTCTGTTCATTTCTGTTGCCTTTCTACTTCACTCGTGTGTGCTTTGTTGCATCTTAAGGTATAGGTATAGAAGTCCGAGCAGGTTTAATTTCAGATCTATTGGCTGTCGTAGTCCCATCTGTATATTTGGGTTCGTGATTCTTGAAATTTCGGCTGTTTTTAGTTTCATTAAAACTTTGGGACCCTGTACACGGTTGTTATGTAATAAATTTCGTTTAAATGTATAACGACGCGTAATGTAATAAATTTTGAGTGTTATGTAATAAAACGCGTAATGTAATAAAAATTGACGGTAATGGGAATAAAAAAAATTGACGGTAATGGTAAAAAATTAACGCGTTATGTAATAAACATGACAAGATGCTTTCGAATTCACATAATTTTTCAAGCAAGCAAATTAAAATTTCTATTCAATTCACCCACCGGCGTATCCGGGGGTGTACTCAGGGAGCAAGGAAAACACCTGATCAGGCACTTGCCGGATAATTTTATTCCACCATACCCCGGAAGCCTGACATTCAAGGTAACTATGGTTTTATTGAAACTATTGTTAATACTTTAACAATAGTATAGGTCTTGTGCACTCCCGTTGGTGTTATGGGGGTGGGAAGTGGGGGTCATGTGTACCCTTCGTCCCCCTCTGAAAACACTTTGCAGGGAGTATTTTCAAAACTGTGGTCATTGGTAGGGTACATAAACACACCCCATACATCATAACTAGGAAAAAAATGAATCGATTTGTACCGATTCAAAATGGTCGCCCCCAAAAACGAACTTTTAACGAGCCAATTTCCCACGCCGAAGAAAAAATGGAAAAAAAAATGGCTCCTAATTAGGACAAATAAATACATTTACATCGCTGAAATACAAATTTAAACCAGTGTGAATAGTGCCAAATATTATGTTAATTAGGCATAAAAACGCCATGGCCGATTGTTTTCACAAAATAACGCAACGTATTTAGGCAATTACATAAAATTTTGGGCAAAAAACAATTACAAATTCAAGTCCACGAAAAAAAAATGCCGGGTCCACATTGGGGGGGGACACCTCCCCCTTATACATTTAAGTGTAATCCTCGTCTACGGGGAAGGGGGGGGGGTTTCCTTTCCGCCTTGCTATATTGCCATATTATATATTGTCAATTGACATTTTACACACCTGTATCATGCCAAAACTAAACATCCACCAAGGTATATATAGGGTAAGGACAGGATGCATTCCCAATAGTGATGGATTTAGGGGGATGGCACCCTCCCTTTCGGGAGAGAACGTATCAACATGACTAGTACGATACAGGAATATCACAGAAGACACTTTAGGATTGTGGTTAACGATGGATAGCTATGATCTCCTCTTTCGTGGAAAATGACGTATCAACATGCCTACATTACGCAGAATGACATACGTTTTGTCAGCAACCATGTCATCCATAGACCCACACAGTGTAGGGGAAGGAAAATTTAATTTTTTTAACCAACAAAGTTGGGAATATACCGATTTTCATACAGGTTTTGGCCCGGTGGGGGGTGGGGGCACTGTACATGAGCACGAGGTAACCACCCGAGTTACAAAGGGTCCAGCGGTGACCCTATATGAGACACAGAGAAACCAATGAAATGGTTCCCTATCTGGACTAGAGCGTTCAAATGGATTACCCTACCCAAGACCAGAAGTTCAAATCGACACTCTATCCGAGACACCGGGTTCTTTTTTCTTTTTTTTAATTGTACACTCCATTAAGCTGCCATTTGAGCTAGCTATTTATGGACTTTTTGTTCTGTTTTGAGTATGATATCAACACAAAAAATCATCAATCTAACAGATTCCTGATGATTTTATACTCATCTAACACTGAAACAAAAGTAAAATTTGATACCCTGTGAGATGACAGAGGCATCGGTTGAATTTGATACCCTATATTACAGCGGGTCCAGTAAGTACGTAATTCCGGTTTTCTAAATTGAAAAAAAAATGAAACCAGTTGTTTGAAAATTATCAAGACTGGGAATAATACGAAAGGCATAGGGAAAATGGATTGCCCGTAGAGAGATTTCGTCGGTGTTAAACTTTTTTCGGTGTTTGCGAGTACCGAAGTACCCGACAAAAACGTTCAAGTTTCGCGCTAGGGTTCTATAGGTTAGACCCAATTACGATACATATTTAAAAACAACACATAGTGAACAGACCCCTTGATGCCAAAAACTTCCATAGAACCCCTCCGTTTTCCGGAGATATTGAGATTTAGTTCTTACAACACATTTCTCTATGACGGGACTGATAACGTTTATCTCTAGCGCAGTACCAATTTAGATATATCTTTCGCAGTATGTGACAGAGACTACACAAGTTCCGGACTGCCGTCGTAACCTATATTGCAAAGTCTCGCGACTGCCCCAGGTCTCGCGGTTTTTGTAACTCGGGTGGTTACCCGACCAGAATACCAGTTACCCCCCCCCCGGTTTTTTGGCTGAACTTGATGGGAATTTATTGACTAGTGCTATAACTCAGAGCGTTTTAAGTGCTCCTATAATAATTGTTTTTGAGCAGCTGTCAGTTAGTAAAATGAGGAAATAGCAATTTTCCACCCTATTATCCAATATTTCATAACTGCCTCAACTCATGCGTCAGAGTGACGTCAATATGGGATGTTGGAATTTTGATACCAATGGAAGAGAAAAAAACTCTACTAAGCTATATTGGGGTGCTTAATTTATAGGAATCGGAGGTAAGTTAAGGAAAAGCACAGGAGGCCATCTTAACGCGTTCAGGTAGGATCATGGGTAACAAGTGTGAATGAAAGTAATCCTAGTCCGGCAGGTTATCATTAGTCCGGGCTCCTAGACAATAATGGAATTAAAGCGTGAAACTAATGTTGCGTGAAGAAAGAGTCAACTGAACGATTGCCCTATTGTTCCAATTGTTCCCGGCTGTGAGCCCGGGAGCGACAATGTCCGTCCTGACACACTGAAACGTTCATGGTCGTTTGATTGCTATCATATAACAATTAGTAGTATGCAGTAAATTTATCACATTACGCGTCACTTTGTAACGCGAAATATTGGTGTTTATGTTATTTTGGGTAATGTAATAATCGACGTGTAAGTTATAAATTCTTGCGTGTAATGTTAATAAACCGGTAATGTAATAAAATTGTCGCGTACAGTAATAATATTATATTACACAACACGGCAAAAATTTATTACATTACGGGTCACTTTGTTACGACGAATTATATTGTGTTATGTTATTTTCGTTTAATGTAATAATCGAAGCTTAATGTAATAATTTCTGCACTGTGTAGATGATAAAACGGGTGAATGTACAAAAATAATATTTTATCATTACGCGGCAATTTTTTTTCCCGAAAATTAAATAGGACCCGCCAGTCGAAAATTACATTACGTATGGTCCTCGATTCCGAAAAAATTATAGCAGTTCCGCTTTGCAGACCTTTTTGTATTTTGCGGGTACGTGGGCCTTTCCATATCGGCAAGCAAACCCATGCTGGCGTAACCAGACTTTGCAAATGGGGGGGGGGGCAGAAGGGGTCGATGGCATTTTCTGAAGGGGGTGAATTGGGACCTTCTCCATAGATACTATACAAACTGTCAGTTCAATGGGGGGGCTGGCAGGGGGGCTCGGCTTCTGAGCAGGGGGCTCGCGGCCCTGGTTATTTTCCCTTTCCGAGCCACTTTCCCACCTGCGGCCCCCCACGGTCGTAAGTCACTCTAAGCCCTAACCATAATAGCAGGGGTACATGCCCTCCCCAACATTGCAAGACCAAGAAAAAACCACCGCGGGAAATTTAATATGATAAGAAGGTGAAGACATCACAGCGACTTTACGATGCGACCAGCAAAAACTGTTTGCTCTTATCTCCTAAAAAGCCCCCCAGCAAGCCATGTGCGATATTTTCAGAAACCTAAGCAAAGGAAAAAACTGGGGAAGCGACTATTAGCCAGTTTAAGTTATGTGTACTGTTGTGCCTTCCCATCCCCAAAACCAGGGGTGTGGCCCTGGGGGTCACCCTAAACACAGTCATCCCTTAGTTAACATTCTAAAAATCAAAGGGTGATGAGTTTATAGGATGAAGGCGACTAACAAGTTGCCTGGAATTCCGCATTTGGTATCCCCAACAGACTCAGCGCGGTGATTTAATTATTAGTAAACCAAAAAATGGACCTAAGTTACACAGAGCCAAAAGACATCAGCCAAGATTAAAAGGTCAAGAATAAATTCGAATCAATACTGATGGACGGACGACCGACGGACGCACACACGCGTGAGAGAGACACGGACACGCGCGCACACACACACACACAGACACGCGAACTTCAGCAAAACTTTGTGGGACCGGCCAACAGGTACGTTCTGTATAAGGATTTGTGGGACCAAATTGTGGGAACACATTCTAATCAGTGCTTATGGGCCCAGAATAGCTTAGTATAGCTCCTCTTTGTTTTGTTAAGGCTTTTGAATTTTACTTCAAGAAAATTTTCCTATAGGTCCGTGCTATTTGAATTCATAAAAAACAACATTGGATACAGACATTATTATTGGGTCGGTCCCTATAGAAGCGTGTGTTTTCAAAACACTAGAAAATTTCAATTGTGATCATTTACATAGGCTATTCTATCATAGTCCACAAAGAGCTCTTCTGGCTGCTAAAATCCACCATTTAGGTTGTGTGTGTATGAAAGGTTGTCATTTCCACCAAGGAATTCTAGGGTATGACCTCCAAAATTTAAAAATAATAAATAAAAAATCTATTAGATAAGAAAACAAAAATGGCCAAAATTGAGTAAGACTCCCAGTGCGGTTGTTTCGAAATTTTGGAACCAAGCATGATTATGGGTCCTTCAACAGAGGCCGCTATTAAAAAACAACCAGATTGCGGGACAAGTGTGTGGTTCGTTTTACCTTACCCTAAAACACACATGAAAACACACCTCAAAATTGGGACCATGCAGGATTCATGAAGAAAACAACCAAAAAATCATGGTGAAAATTCACTTAGAGAAAATAAAGTGTGGGGACAGGCTGTCGGCCCACAATAATATAGTGGTCCCACCAATTATTGGTATGTATCAAACACTGGAACCGAAATTTGGGTATAGTTATAACACACACACACACACACACCACACCCTCACACACACAAAAGACATCAAACACAAACACCAAAAGTCGCGAACATTTAGGGAGTCATAGGCCAATCGTATGGCTATAGTACATTAAAGGTGCATCCTGCTATATATAGTAGATTCAACCCCTTGTGTCACCTAAAGACTTTTCGAAGGTATTAGGCATCGAAGAGAGGGAAGCAGTGGAAGGCAACTTAAAATCCCATTGCTAAATCTATTGAAGCATGTAGTCGATAGCAGACAGAAAAATTATTCTGTGCTAATGGAAAAAATCACCAAGTAAAATTCTGGGACTAATCGATTTGCTTCAATGGATTCAATGTAACAGGTGAGTTGAATATCACTGCAGACTTTTGAGCGCCCGTGTTTTGGCTACAAGGACAAACCAACGTCTTTGTATTCTCTGATTAACCGAAGGCCAGATTAGTCTTAGTCTTTTCATTGAAACAGGGGATCGGGCAAAATATTCTTACCTACTCTCTCAACTAATCGACGCGGCAAAACTTTCCTCGTGACGCAATGAGTTGAATATACTATAGTCCAAACTAATAACATACACAATGCCATGTTATTACATCACGCGTTAATTTTTATTTAAATTACGTCGGTCGATTTTTTTATGAACATGACACAAAAAGGGGGATGGACGACGAGGACAAGTGGGGGGGTCGGAAAGGAACAGCATGTGAGTAAAGGACGAGTTTTTATTACATAAACACGTCAAAAATTTATTACATATGCGTCGGTTATTACATTACACGAAATTATTAACATAAAACACGGTGAACAGACCCTTCACTCTCCAAAATTTGTAAGGATGGAATTACACTTTCTCCTTCTCCTCCTTTTGCAGCATTTTTTCTGATGATCTTGGATGTTTCTGCATATTTTCGCAGATGTTTTTGCCTTCTATAGTCCAAAGTACCTTTTCTTTATCTCTTCCTCTATTTGATTATAGAGCAGTTCCCATAGGATTTTCATGCTAAAATGATTTTGTTGCGTTTGGGTTTCAATCGGGCCCTACACAGTCAAGGACTGCTTCCCCCTTCCTTATGGGGGTAAATGTTAGTACCAAAAACAAAAAAAACTGAAACTCGAGTCTAATTGTGTTTTTAAAGCGTCCATGGTCGAAAATCACGGATAGCCTCATCCCCAGGGACAACAGATTTTACCGGAAGTGGTCAAAATTTTGGTATCAGAAAAGGCTACTAGTTCTCATTTAGCCTGGGAACTCTTATAGGGCTAAAAAGGAGCTTGGTTTGGATGTTATGGGCGAAAATATGCCCAATTGTGGCGACCAATTTTATTTTAGTATTTTTACACAGACTCATGGGGTTAACAAAAATCATTTTTTAGTTCTCCTTCAAAGCAGGTCGAAAAAATATATCGGCACAAAACTGTCAGATAGGGTTTGTGCGTGAATGCCATTCTTCAACATGAAAAACTACAGACTAAAATAGGGCATCTCCCTTAATGTAACTATGTGTTTGTCTCCTCACATGGATTAGAAAAAGTATAGATTGGCCTTGGTTCAAACCTGTAGTTAAAGCAGTGTGCACCATAATTGTTCAAGGTCACCGGGGGTAAATGCTCAGATGGTGTTGAAAGTGGTATCAAATGATTCATCTTGTATACTGAAGCAGAAAATGCATTTAAAAACTGATTTGGTGATAGGCATCATTTTGCAACATCCAAGGAAAGTCTTGGTGACCCCTATAGACAATGTCACCTTTGAAACATTTGCCAGTAAAATCCACAAAAAATGCCCCCCACTGTAAAATAGTACATAGTTCATGTTTGGAATCATCTGAGACAATACAAACAACTTGTCACCAGTTTAAACAAAAATATGATAGGGAAAATTTTACCTCAGGATGACCTTGAACCATAATGGCTATACCGTTTAACTTTTTCATGTTAATTGGAAAAGTATATTTAAACAAGTTTTGCACCATTCATTTTAACCACTGACAGAAAATGGGACCAATGAACTAGGTGGCAAACAATGGACAATTGGAACAGATCTTGGAGGGGGTTTCCTGAGTATGTGCACGCACCATGTAATCCATTTACTGAGATTCGTGATAATAATAATCTATGTGATATTGGTGATGCACATCTACGACAAGGCGACATGTCTTACCTATTGTTGTTCATGGTGCTGTGCAGTGGCTTAAGCACATGGTATACAGGAGGGCTGCTACAAAAGTTCAACAGAGAGTCTCCATGTCGCTGAACTACAGCAAGAATAACAGATAAATCAAGTAAGAGAGAATTAAATTGATTGTTCACAAATAGAAAGCTGCCTTAACCCCTTGCTAACTATGCTGAATGTTGTCATAAAGACCAGATGATGATTTATTGAGCCAAATCACACCTGGTAAGATTGGAGCTGAAGAATATATTAGCAATAACAGCACATTTTTTGAAGAGCGCCCCCCCCCCATTTTCTGGATTTTTGAGATTTTTGCACAGTTGCATTGGTAAATTGACTAGTAAACATTTCCTGTGAATGGTGAGCTCAAAACTTATGTGTCCAAAAAAGGAATTTTTCACTTAGAATAATTAATATCGGAGATCTCATATAATACTTAAAAGCTGATGGAAACGTCAAGTTAGGAATCATTTCTTCAGGTGTCACTATTTCATCGTGGACGGACATAAATTTGGAGTTTCAGTGCCCCGCCAATAAATTACAATCTCAAGGATCCGGATTCTAATTAACAAGACGGTTCTCGAACACAAGGTCCCGCCCTCGCGGCAGTAAAAGGAGCGAAAGTAACAAAACTTCAAGATCACAGGGAAATTGTAGTAGAAATGAGTGGTTCTCGAACCACTGAGGATCATGCCCAAGCTGTTACAACACATCGGAGACCCAAGATGACCTGTGAAAAAGGTTGGTTGATACAAGTTTCAATTTCATGGCATACAACAGTAGTAGTTAGTGATTTGGGTGACCCACTTGACCTCAACACTTAGTTCACAACTTTCATTTCTGTATGTTGAACACACCTATACGTTTCATAACAATGCAACCATTTGTGATTTGCTTATGTTGATTAACCTGAGACCTTGAAATGATGTTGGAATTTTTGGTATCCAAAGGTGAATAATCATGGGTTTAAGGACCATAGAACCATTTGTAGTGATTGATTGGATGACCATGAATGACCTTAAAATGACCTTACAAGTTTACAGCACTAAATGTTGAACCACCCACAAAGTTTCATGACCATACAACTTATGTAGTGATATGACCTCTTGAATTGAATGAGCCCCAGATGGACCTGAAAATTTTTGGTATAAAATGTTGACTACACCCATGACCATACAACGACTGGCCATGGTGACCCAATGAGCCTTGAAATGGACCTTCAAAATTCCAGCACTGAATGTTGACCACACCCACCAAGTTTCATGGACACACAACCATTGCAGTGATTTGACCTCAGATGAACCCAGGATGACCGGAAATGACCTTGAAAAAAATGGCATACATGCTGACTAAGCCACAGGTTTATGGCCATACAACCCGTTAGTGATGTGACCTTGGAGACCACGCATGACCTGAAATGACTAACAAATTGCACTGAAGGGGGAATGTCATCTTCCTTCACCACCCAGTTCATCATCCAACACTTGTTTAGTGATTTGACCCTGAAGACCCCACATGACCTTGAAGACCTTCAAAATGTTGACACAAAAATATGGACCACACCCATCAAGTTTCAGCATCATACCACAATTGACAAGGTTTAAAGCAATTTAACCCATTCTTGACCGCATTTGACCTAAGCACATGACCCCTCTCCGAACTCATACGCCGCCTAATTGGTGACATCTATGGTGCGAAGATGGACACCCATACTGCCTAGATAAGAAGATATCATGTTTACAAGGGTTGTAGCAATTTAACCCTATTTTTGAGCATGATTTGACATTTGACCATGACCAATTCAGTACAGGCCAAACACGTACTTGAGATAACATCTATGTTGCGCAAGATGGCCACCACGCTTGCTTAGATCCACAGATATGAGTGGGACACACACACGCAGGA
>JAMKCH010079214.1:0-10257 GCA_023653785.1 Ophioderma brevispina | reverse complement strand
CAGCCAAAAGTTTCAGAGTTATAGGTTAAAACAGCAAAAATCAATAAAAAGGGTCCATTTCAGTTGTACAGGGGTCAAATTTTAAAGTTGCTCCGATTTGGATAAAAAAATGGTGAGTATTACAAAAGAACGCCTTTCTGTCGGCTCGGATTGCGTGGCGTTCGTCTATGCATGAGTGCTTGTCTTAATCGAACTGGCCTTGGTTCGATCCTGCAGTAAAACGAAAATTTTACTTTATTATTTTTTTTTTTTTTTTTTTTTTTTTTTTTAATTTCAAAATCAAAAACAGCAGAGTCAGCTATTGAAATAGAAATCGCGTGAAAAGTAAAGGCAAATATGAAAATTTTTTGTACACCTATCCCTTTTTCTTTTCTTCTCCCATCCAATGGATTCACACAGTTAAACCCGTGTAATGAATATATTCCTCACCATATTGCTCAATAGATATTTCTTCCTAAAAGGTATTTTTGTTGCACTGGCGTGTTAAATAATAATAATATAATAATAATAAGAGCAGAGATTTATATAGAGCGCTTATGCTATTGCCTCTAAGCGCTTTAATTTTTTTTTAATTAATAATTTGATAACGCAATGTATGGTTATCGAGGTATAAGACAAAATTTGTTCAAATGTCCACAAGTCATCACGCAAAGGTTAATCTTTAAATTTGCACCAATTCTTTAACAATGGTATCAAATTGTATAACCTTCCAACAGGAATTGCAGCCAAAGTAGTTGACACTCTTATTTGTAGTTGTTTATACGGGTTAAAGGTACAACAACTGTCAACCACCCATTGACCAAATCTATTGATCCCGAATTTTAAAATAATGTTAGACGGTTGCAAAATGTTTTTATGTTGCAGTCTCTGAGGAAAGATGACATTTGAGCCATTGTCTGAAGAAATTAGTGCACTATTTAAGATTTACCTTTCGTGATGACCTTTGACTTTAGACGATGTTTGTGTTATATCTCCCTACCCATAAGTTGTAAGTAGTACAAACTATACCGTTTTTTTAATCCTTGTAACAAGACGAACACTTTGGTTACCTTTTTACATCAATCCATGCATTTTTCATTTTTGACCCCTGTATTATGAATTTTCCCCCTCCTGGATTCCGCCCACACTTTCTTGAGGGGCACCCCCGATAAATTTGTTCATTAACCTTCATAGAAGACAAATCCACTGAGAAATGATGCTCTGCTCTCCACGGTCACGGAATTGCCTCAAACGACCCAACTAAATAGAGTATAAATGCCCGGTTGCTTCACATTAGATCATGCACATAGGGTGCTTCACATAGCTATACTACGACGAATGTCTGGTGGAGCAATTCCTACTACTACTCTCTAAATGCAAAAGAGTGAATTTCACTCTTTTAGAGTGACTACAGGGCCCACTCTAAAAAGAGTGAAATTTCACACCTTTCAAAGAACACTTTTTGGGTCAAATTTTATCTTGATATTTGTCAAAATGATATCATTTTATCATTTGTTTAATTATAAAGAGTAAATTTGAGCCAAAAAGTATTCTTTGAAAGGTGTGAAATTTCACTCTTTTCAGAGTGTGCCCTGTAGTCGCTCTAAAAGAGTGAAATTCATTCTTTTGCATTTAGAAATAGGATGTGTACGTTTTCGGTTGGAGTTGGCCGAGGAGACCCTGTGATAAGCCGGGGGAGGCATTAAGCACTGGATCAAGCTTCTTGGCATGGGTTGATCTTTCCCCTACGTACTCTGCACATGGATGGTACATGTCAGGTCTGTGGGCGAGCACCCCATCTGAAGTACGGGGTAGTTTAATGTTTCGTGGGCCCAATCCATTAAACCACGGGGATAGCGGATACCATTGTTTATCAATAGTTCTATACAAAGATATCTGATTTATAACCAGCAGTTTCCCTCGCCGGGCTCGAACGTGACCTCCCGCACCAAAGTGGCCGGCCACGTCTCCCTCCCGTGTTGCTTACCACCCCTAGTGAACTTTGCCTTCCGGGGCGCTCAAATGCCAAAAAGCTTTGCTACAAAGCTTTCATGTCAAACCATTTTCTCATCCTTTGCGCGCTTTGTAGCCGGGAAAGTGTTGAAGGTCGCACCTTCCCGGGTCCTGGTATGCCGTCAAAGCGTAGGGGTGGTTGCCACCTAAGAACAATTTAGGCACATTATGGCTCTAGAACTCTCTGTTTATTAAAACCTAGTCAAATTGCCATTAGCAGCTGACATTCCTACTGTTTTGACGCAAAATTGGAATCTTCGCATTATTTTCTGTGAAAAATACCAATCCGCTTGATTTAAGGACTTCATTGTGACGCCATACTAAGTATACTGTACTTATTTTTGTATAATGGAAAGAGGAGACCATAGCTATCCACGGTATCAATTGCTATATATTCCAAAACTTTTTTCGGATGAGAACCTAGATTTTGCAGTGGATACATCTCATGCACATATTTGGAATTACACAGACTTTTTTGATGCCTTGTGGAAGGTTTTTTGCGACTTCTTTAGGACTCCGACCTTTGACATCCAAGTTTGGTTTTTATACTATTTATGTTTTAGAACTATTCTTCATATATTAAAAAGCGGCCCCAATAAATATTCCATAAATTATTTTTTGATTAGTATAAAACATGTTTTGTATTTTTTAAATATCAGAACTATTTTTTTTTGAAATACCAAACGGCAATTTTCCGAAATGTTGACGGGGTGAAAGGTCGGAGTCCTAAAAATATTACGGAAGTCACAATGCGAGTGGCGTATTCGAACATCAGACCAAGGTACGAGGCGTATGTAAATTAGTTCAGTATCATAGTTATGATCGCGAATGACACATCACTGCATTGAGTTGCAGTGAGTTAATTCTTTGGTTACACTTTAGGGTTACATATGTAAATTACTCATTAATAATTATCAATGATGATTGAATGTAAAAAAATGCCCCGGCCCCATCTGTCTGCTTCCCCCTAGTGATCCATGTGTATCAGGAAAAGTGGTGTTATTGTGGAAGTCTTGTGAATCGACGCTAATTATTCAGATGACGTAGAAAATGTGTGCCCAATTTTATAGTACGATATCTTTAAGCGATATTCTCACAAATAGTTACAATTTATCCCAATCTACCCAAGTTTCAAAGGTATCATTTTTCTGTTTGCCGCCCATTCGAATTGCCCCGCTTATCAACATTTCTCATGTTCCTTCTCGGGTGACCGTCTAGGTCAGGCATACCGCACCTCTCGTTAATGAACTGCACAAGCAACTTCACGTGCAAGCTCGTTTAATACGAGTTGATCATTGATGCCTGACGTCTGCTACCCAGCCTCATCTTTGGCCCCAAGTTTTCTAAATCACGATAGACATTTACCGCTGTAATACAAGCGAGCACGAGTTCCACTGCAATTTTGAATTTCCGCTCAAAGTGATTTCATAATTTGCTAGTTCCTGACTGTATACTAACTCTAAATAGTTATAAATGGTATCTAAAATGAGATAAAGTCAAACCAGTTGTGTAAAGAATTTATGATAAAAAAGTAGTGAAAAGAAATATAAAAATTTTCGCTCCGACATATAGCTGGCAATCAACGCATCGCAACCCACGCTGTATTGTTTACAAATTGAAACTCCATGTCTGGGCTTGCATGGTGCATAACTACCATCACCCGACAGTGATGATTTGCAGCCAGAGTCGCCCCGTGAATAGTCATATCGACCGGACCCTGTTAACAACACGTCCCATTTCTCGGCATTTATTACCGTTAACAATAGTATAGTGTAGCGTCCGTTTTAGTAGCACTTGATTATAAAATGCTAGTTCCGCCTGTATTACCCAAAGTTCAATTGTAATTTGTTAATATTTTGAAAGCCAATATCGGTTACGGTTCATGAAAGAGGTTCCGCCTTGATAAACTTCGCAAGTAGAACATTTTCAAAGTTTTTTGAAAGAGTAATTTTCACTCTATTTTTACTCAACATAACTCCGATTTGGATCAAATTGAAATTATTTTATTGATTTGAAAGGCTCGATCAACAAGAATGGGTCTTTAAACTAACTGCGGTAAATTTTTGTACTAAGTTTTGTAAGTCAATAGATACGAGTGGTTTTAGCTCACTAGTCCAAATCTAATTAATATTCAAAATCCAAAGAAAGGGCCTTTCAGACCTCTGCGGCATGCTTAGGTGACGTTTATTTTTCTACACTTTGGATTTCTCTGCATGTTCGCAATCTTTATAGAATAAAATTATTAAATTCTTCAGTGATAAAAGCTATAAACACTCTAATCGTGGAAAACTATATCCTATTAAAAAGTGACGGTATTAATAGACCGTATTCAATATGACGTCAGCTAACAGACATGTTGGTGGACAGATGCATATACAGTCAGGGACTCAATAAATTAAAGTGTCAATGATCATGTTTAGTGACTGCGCAGGGATCATTGACCAGGTGTAGTATTGGAGTACTAGAATGCGTCTATCTTGTCACCAACAGGTCGGGGTATTGAATACGGTCTATACTACCACATGTTTTTCGCTAAAATGACCAGAAAAATATGAGAGAATGATTACATAAAAGCTTTTTTTACGAAAACTTTTGGCATTTATGCCCCGGAATAAGTTCACTGGGGGTGGTAACCATCCCCCGCCCTTGGCAAGACTAGAGGGTTAAAGATAGGTTTGTGCAACAAAAGTTGAACCATATGTTCAAGATATTCCATGGGCGGGCTCCAGTTTCTTCATTTCATCCGGTCTTCTACAGTTCACAATTGAAGAAGCTTCTTTCAAACCGTGTTAAGTCCAAGTAAAATGCGATTTTTTTTTATTTATGGACATCTGGATTAATTTGGTATATACAAAGCGGATTTAAGGTTGGCCATGTGGAACTAAAATAATTTGTTTGGTTGGAATTCTGAAACTCTATTTGCTTTATTGCCTCTTTGTTGTCAAAATTGAACTTTTGGAACAAAACAGATTGAAAAGAGATTGACCCCACTTCTAGAAACACCATTGTAACCATATGGCTAAGTGAACCTGTGAGTTTCTGGCCCGATATTATGGTCCCAGGAACCTAAGCAGTTAAATTATCTCTTCTTTCTTTCTTAGCTGTAACAACAAAGGTATTGTAATGGCTTGTGTTGCTGTCAGGATTTATTCAACTAGTAAGCGGATCCGGGGCCACGTCTATCCATGATACGAACGCTCCTAGCAGGCGCATTTTTTGAGACATGGGGGAGATTGGGAAACAGTCAGGGGTTACACCATACTCTTATTATTTTTTTTTTTTTTTACAATTGAATGCAGATGTAATGTACAGTGGGACTCTCGTACACAGGACGACAGCTAAAAGTCATCTCCGAAGGGACGGAAGCTTTCATGATTAATTTGCCCAATTCCAAGTGAACCATGGAGGAGAGCGGTAGTTGCTATTTACTCAAAAGCTACGTATAGATATCAAATCCAGAATTGAAGCACCCAAAAATCACAGCAAGGACCACCGAGGATCGAAAAGCGGGATTTGTTGGGTAAATTTGTGCCAACAGGCAGAGCACCCTAACCGATAGCCCACACTCGCCCCAAAAAGCTATTCACTATTTTCTACTTCAAGCGCCAATTCTGTTGTTTAATTGCAAATCTTTAAACGCCAGACTCTAAAATAAAACAAAATTAATCCGAAATCTCTAATTATAACTTTTGAATTTTAATTTAAAAAAAAAAAAACTTTTTATCCAATTTTTGTTTTTTTTTTCTTGGAGTTCCCGAAGATTTCAATATCTGCATGAGATTCATTAAATCACGCAGTGCTCCGGTCATTTTTTATTTTTTTTTGTTTAAGAAAACGGCGTGTAATGAGCCTGATTAATAAATAGATATACAAACACTCAAATCCTATTATCCAATTTTGGCCAGCTTTATTCAAATTTTCCCGAAATGCGAAAATCTCACGAAGAACTTCTATACTTGAAATTTTTATAATATCTGGAGGACAAGTACTGTAAAAAATATCTCAGCGGCGAATTTACGTAACAATACCGTATGAGCGGTGGGTCGTAAAAAAAAGGGACTGAAAAAAAAATCCGGATATAGTGCACCTTTTACATTTTTTGATAAATGAACATCATAAATGAACAGATTGTGCCTACAGTCTATTTACAAGTTGTAACACTACATGTAACTTTTGATAAAAATCTTAGGTAGCCTCTGGACAACAGTCTGCCAGGACATGCAGCCTTATCCTGAATAGTCAGATGTATCTGTAGAGTTAAACTCCATCTGACAAAGTCTCTGATTTTCTATTTTTCATCTGGTGGATGAAATGTCAACGGATGTGATCAGTTACAATAGAAAGGGTGGCACTGTTGTACTAAGTACACTTCAAAATATTGCAATGACAACAACTCTTTCTCAATGAGGGTGGTTTTTTCTGATGTTTGTCAATTCTTAGAGAAAATAACATACAAATGATCTATATCAATTCTCTGCTTGCATGAGAACTGCACAACAGCTACATCATGTATCAACTGCCAACTGAATTGGTTTCTAAAGTATGGCGCAACCAAAACGGCAATTCATCAAGATAGACTGATTCCTAAATGCTTGTGTTACTATTGATTGACCATACATGAATTTGGTTTTCTTCGAGGTTGGTCAGCGGACATGCAACTTCTGAGAAATTTGGACAGATTTTTTTTTTCGGTAATACCCGCCCATACCTCTCATGAGGGCTCCTTTTGCTCTCTAGGTTTGGGGAATTTCACTTCAATGGCTTCAACCTTTTGATGGATTGGCCTAGTGTGCCCTGTGTCTACAACTGCCCACACAAGTATGGGACAGTTTGCGGCAAAAATTCACTTTTCACCAAATTCACCAGTCAAAACCTGCTTGAGATAATGTCTCAAACAACTGCCTCACGTGTTTTCCCATGTCTCAGCTTAACCACAAGGAGGTCATCCACATAGGTCTCACAATTTTCTAATCTTTGGTATACAGCGGCAGAATTTGAGACCAAACGCCATTCGTTTGTATTGGTATAAGCCATCGGCGTACAAAGGATAAAATTTCTTTAGCATTGGGTCAGTGAGGGGAACTTGCCAATCCCCATTCAAACAAATCAGAATTTGCTAACCAAAATTTTTGCATTCCAACTCTATCTATCAAAATCAATTGTGGATCGGATGAGAGGTTGGACTTCCAAAAATCCGTGACAAAACGAAATGAACATTCAGGTTTGGGAACCAGAATGTCACATGTGGAGCAACACTCACTATTGCTCTCTGTTCAAGTAATGTTTTGTCTAATATGTAAGGCAGCAGATGTCAACTATCCCTATACCGCGATAATTTTGCCAACTTTGATTTTTGACTTTCATGTGTTCAACGGAGCATCACAAGGAATCGCTTTCAACTTGCTGCCGAATTCATTTTCAGAGTCGTATTTCGTCACTTGGGGCGCTTTTCAAGAATGGCCTCCAACTTCAAGACTAATCGACTAAATGCGCATTGTTGAAGCACAAATCCATCTCATAGGGGTAATTCTGGATAATTTTGGTAAAGTGATCGCTAGAAAGGTTTAAAAGCAAAACAATGTTGTTCAGGAATGATATAGAGGATTGTTTCAAAATGGTCGCAAAATCATAGAAAATTCTTTAAAAAGATCATATTGTACCAAAATGCCCATCTAATAGGGTCGGTGTTTCTGGAAATTTTGGCCAAGTGATCTCTAGAAATGTTATTAAAATAAAAACAGTGTTTCAGGAATGATTGATGGTGGTTTGTTTCCAACATGGTCACAGAATCTAGAAAATAATGAAAAGCATAACGTTTACGACAAATATTAGCTAGTATGCTGTCCATTCACTTAGCTAGACCTCGTTTTTTAAATTAATATAGAGAAGGTATAGTGTCGGGAGAACATCGTGAAAGAAAAGTTGGTATTTATCTATTACCCAACCAAGATTTTGAAGGTGAGTGCCATGAAACACTATTAAAAGTTCCCTCTATAATTTTTAAGGAGTCCTCCACCTTTCTTTGGCTCATTTACCATGGAAAAAACAACGCTACAAAAGCATGCAAAGTTCACAGAATAAATCTATTGTGCTAGTACACTTAACTTGTTTGTGAGCTCCGCCCCAAAGAAGTACGCTGTGTTAAACGAGTTAAAAATTTTATTATGGTCGAAACAGGCTATGCTAAAGTCAAAAATGCAGTGAAATGGCCATGGGAAGTTTCGTTTTATTATCTAAGGTGAAGTACGCACCACCCCCCCCCCCTTGGAATAGGTCAGACATAAAGTTTGCAAAGTGACGGGGAATGTTTGGCAAGGAAATTGTGGACATCAAAGCATTAACATCACACTGAAATATGTTTAAACCCTGAAACTCTTTTTTTTTGCATATGGTAAGCCTAGTTATTTTACCTAGATGCCTGCCAAAACACCTAAACGATGTATTTGAGTAGGTATTTATAAAAAATGGAGCATAGTAATTAGTAATCAGTCAAATCTCAGAATCGGAATTGCTAGTAAAAACTGTATAATGGTAATTATAGGTCGCGAAGTTGGATTCAACCAACCCTGTTAGTATTACTTCAAGAGGTAACAGGGAATAACTACTTAATGTTTTCTTTCTCATTTAACTGCATAATACACACACAGCAAAGCAAAGGATAAAATATGATTTTTACTGGTGTACGTGCTAACTTTTATGAGTACCACGTCCTGTATATGAGGTATAGGGCAGTGTCTGATTAGCACGATCAATATCTTCATTCATGCTATGGAGCCAACTCTTTGTAAAGCCCGGGTCAAGTGGATTGATTTATTATGTTCAACAATAGGGGAGGATTTGTCAAGTGCTGACAAAAATTGAATAATTGGAAGTGAGTTGTGATTGGATGTTGGGGAAATGTCATCGTTTCAGTTCGATAAGCAAGCGATGTAGGGCACTGTTAATAATGGCCGGCTATAAGGGTTGTGTAAGTATCAGCGTCATTTTATTTCCCGGAATTTGGATGTAGTTAGTCATCATTGCCAAAGAGGTTCTATATAGATAGAGAGGGCAAACGGTTACGTAATCTTTAGAAAATACACCGTTCTCGCATGTTTGCCGACACAAAGAAAACCTAGAAAACCAACAATAGAAAAGCAATGGATGCCCTCCGCTTCTTCACATACTGTGGGTGCCGCTTTGCATATGATACACTAATCGGTAGTGATCCAAATTAATGTATGTGTTAGAGGTGGCCAGTGTGTAATAATAGTTACGCGATCTTGTGATCGGATATTTTTTTTCTCAAATGCAATGACGGCTTAGGTGCAAAAGAGTATTCATTGAGGCGGTTTTTTAACTCAAGAACGACTGATATTTTACCCAGTTTGTTGTTTTTAACCCAGTCCTGTTCCGTGAACAGATTTTAAACCAGGGGTCAAGCAATAGCTTTGCCGGGGACCCGGCTCCAAAGGAGGAACCATGAAATTGAAACTGTGTCCTTTCATTCGGTGTGTGGCCCTGGGTTAGAACAAAATTTAACCACCAATAGCACCCAACTCCAAACAACGATATTTGGGCGGATTGTTTGTATCGAATTGACCATATGTGTGTATACAAGCCACCCAAAATGAATAATTTATCCGTGCAAATTCAAAATGTCAGCGCCAGCACGGACGACTGGTTTGAATGCGTTTCACCCCCTTGATCATTGCCCTGATCAACTTTTGTGGTATCATGGTGTGTTTAAGAGCTTTGTTTTGTGACATCAATGTTTACAAACGCACGTAGCACCTGCTCTGACGTGCTGAAGTGCAAAGGACATCCCATACAGATACAGGCACTATTCAATTGGTTTTTTTCATGATTGATGCACGAATTTTTTAAAAAAGCATAAGCCTAAAGTGCTCTTGCATACCGCAGACCGCGCTTATTGGTTTCTGCCCGGCGGTGATGTCAATGGCACACGTAATACACAAAATATGTCAACTTCAAAATTTCAAAGAAATACAAAATACTTCTTTGTATTCTGTCCTTAAGAGAAGATGGACACATACGAGGCAGGTCACTGTAAGACCAAGTCTTTCTGGTCCACCGTATGATCGCAGTGTGGATCACCAAGGGGGTTGAAGCCCATTCAAACCAGTCGTCCGTGCTGGGCGCTGCATTTGAATATGCGGACCACGGAATAATATTAGTTTGGGGGCTGTATACACACATAATGGCATTGATACAAACAATCCGGCAAACTATCAGTTGTTGGATGTTGGGTGCCTCGTGGTGTTA
>JAMKCH010079213.1:0-20956 GCA_023653785.1 Ophioderma brevispina | reverse complement strand
ATCACTTACCGATTTGTTTAGGTGCTTGTAAAACGTACGTGCAAATTAACAAGTGATTTTAATATTTAGACAAATAGATGACGCTTTTTGATACACTAAATAAATTGACAAATTCAACAAAATTTTGGAAATTTATTTTTCAGTAAAGAGGAAAACAAACAGACAAAAACAAAAACAAATTAGGAAAGTTTAGAAGTTTAAAAGGCCATGAGAAAGTTCAAATATTACTTTCGTAAAGGCCAAAACAAAACAAAATAACAAGCATTGGTTTGGGGGAAAGTTTAGATGTTAACATTTTTTAACAATCTCTTAATTGTTTTAAAATTTAAAAAGGCCTGTCAAAAATATAACATTTACAATACTTATCACTCAGCAATTGCCTGTTCAAAATCGATAGTATATCCTGCCGCCTTTGTTGTCGACAGTTGGTTAAGTAGCAGAGTACGCCTTTGGACTTACACAAATTCGGACTTCGGTAGGAATGAAAGTTGAAGTAATTTTCCAGTATCATTTGAACCTCACTTTTAACCAAACATGATTCAAATATGTCATTTAAACAAACTTATATTTCTTATCAATATCAGAGCCACAGGACAAAACCTTGGACAGGAGAACAAGGTTTGGTCAGAAAATAAGGACCTTGCCCAAAACAGAAGACAACCACTATTTCCATAAGACACTCAAGCAGATATGAACAATATAATCATGCCAAGAAAATAAAAGTTACTTTCATATAATACATCACAGTCCTCAGACCGCAAGTCGCCTGACTTTTGACTTTGATGTGTGACCTATGACCTCAAACAAATGAGGGCTTGCATGTAATACCCATAAACTAAGGTTGGTTCCAATTGAACTTCCAACTTTTCAATACAGGTCAATTTTACATTACAACTTGATCTCACATGACCTTTTACTTTGGTATGTGTCCTTTGACCTAATCACCAAATGAGGGATCCAATGTTGCACCTATGACTTTGGTTTAAATCCATCAAAGTATGCAGATATTACAGGCAAATGTAAGACCTTTTTCACAACAACAAAACAGTGGACAAAGTGATCCCTAGGTGTCTTCTTGCCTTGAGGCAGGCAACACAAAAATGATCTTCTACAAAATAAAGCAATGCCTGAAAGCTCTTGTCCAATAGAATGGCGGCTGGGCATCTCAAAAGTAACTTAGCCATTTCATACAGAAAATTATATGAGGAGCACCCTGTATATCATGCCACTTTTTACTTCATCAATTCCCAGCTCCACAGTGACCACTCGAGTGTGTCGTGCTACGAATTATCTTACAAAGTGCATTAAAAGGATGCTCCATTAAATATCTGTCCATTTTATGTAATGCCATTTCAATTAAGAACACTGTTGACAATCTAATTCCACTCTACCTGTTGAATAATTATTTTCTGGGTACAAGAAAAATGTTCATAATTCCAGTTATAACAGCCGGATGTTTTATATACTTTTTAGCCTTGAATTATGACTCAGTTCAAATTTGAAAAAGCATTGTGTTTAAAAGGTCAATTCTTATTCAAACAAAATTTTGTACAATTACTTTACAGAGTAGTAAATGTTTTATTCAATTTCTTCTGGGTAGCACAACCTACAGTATGAAGTTAGCAAAAGACGTGAACACTTTAAAGGGCCATAGCCCGATGTAAATAGCCTTGTCCCCAGGACACCGGATTTCACCGAAGTGGTCAAAATTTTGGTGTCGGAAGGAAGCTACTATTTTTCTCATTTACCCTGTGAAATCTTAGCATGGAAAATAGTTTGGATTAGATGTTATAAGCAAAAAACGTGTACCATTTTAGTCTTACACATTCTATTGGGCTTACAAAATAATGTTTTTAGTGCTTATTTCAAAACGGATTGAAATATTGGCATTAAACTTCACAGATAGGGTAAAAGGGGTGCGTGGCGAGGAAAATTTTAATAATGAAATTGGGCCACCCCTTTAAATAAATGGTTTACAATACATGTAAATTTTACTTTCTCACATCCCCTTCCCACAAAATCTAAAATTCCTCATGGAACCCAATACCACTTCTTGTTATATCCATTCCGGAATTCAAAGAATATTTCTCCATATTCCTGTTTCTTCGATGCAAGAAAGAAAGCTGATTAAGAGGATAAGCATACCTACAAAAAAAAACTTGAGGGAAATGACAAAGACCAAAGCTTTGTAAGGCATATTTATGATATTTTCGTACTCGTGAGACAACTTGTTCGAACAAAATCAAAGAAATAGGATGTTTACCAATAGTTCTGATCTACCTGTATTGCAATTCACAAATGTCACAATCAACAAACTGTTTCGGCGCTTCTGATCAGCCATTTAATTTCCATTAAAAAGTGCTCTTTCTGGCCATTTTACTCAAATTGCTGGACATTTCGGGCCATACAGCTTTAGCTTACTGGGGAATATTAATACGAAAGCACCTGAACTTATAACTTGGCACCAAACATATATTTCTTAGATAGGCATAGAATCATCAACAAAATTAATGGGCCATTTCTCATATATCTAACAAGGCTCTACGTCTCTCCCCATCTCCCGGGAGGAAGCGGAAGGGGTACACGGGATAGACGCTTTAACAGATTTCACATCGGGGCGGAATCGAACCGGCCCATGACCATGAGGTGCCGACCCACATGGTGTTGGCCTGGCCAGTGATTTCGTGTCCCCATATGGTGTGCTTATGATGACTCATTGCAGATTTGGTCTTAGTGGCATTTTCTTAGCCTCAGTTAAGTTGATGGTCACAGTATGGTCTATGGATGTATTAGGTTTACAAACACCCTATGCTGTTGTCAAACTTGAATCTCCATCTGCTCTATTTATCTTCTACTTCCCCTCCTTACACCTTCCCTCTCCATCCCCAGCCCTCACGGTCGCCTCCTAAAACCCTCCCTTACTTTCATCCTCTCTCCTCTCCCATCTCTCCTTCCCTTCCCTCAAACCCTCCTTTCTTTCTTCTTTCCTTCCTCTCCCATCGCTCTCACCCCTTTTCATGTCATGCATGTTCTGCAGGATGCATGCCTTGTACACCAACCTTAATTTCTGGCTCCGAGAGCACTCGGCGTCCTTCCGATACATCAGTCTCTATAAACAGGAATACAGACCAAGCCATCTCCCGTAGCTTCATGAGCCTAAATATGGCCCCTTCAAGTTAATTTGTATTCACCGTCCATTCATAGTCTCCACCCCTCATCCCCCAGTGTACAGGATTCAGCAGTTTCTCAATTCTCACACATGGATATGGACTTCTTACCTTACATGTTCTGGTTAGCATACCAGAAACCAATCGGTCAAAATCCAAATACACTTTTTTTTAAAATGTTGGGTTCACCAAACTCTGCTGCCCATAATAATGAGAATTAGGCAGCTTTGGTAACCTGGTTTTGTTAAACCTATACTTTTTGTAATCCTCTTTCCGACAAAGAGGAAAAAACGATGCATAATACATCAAGCTCCGGTCACCACACTGGGGAAACAAACATAATATTGAAAGAACCTTGCATTTTTGTATGTACTAAGAATTGTGACTATTTTGCTTAATCACAGCTTGTGAATGAAAAAAATTTTATTTCTTTGTAACTGTCACTGCTGGAGTAGACGGGATTAGCAACCTCGACTAAAATATCGAAAATTTCAGTGAGGAAAAATTTTAATTGTTTGCAAAAGGGGTTAAGGATCACTCATCCACAAAGAATGTGAAAATTTACACCTGAAAAAAAAAATATTTTATTCATCATATTCGACATTTTCCAATTCATACTTCCGTGTGGATTTTTACAACAATATTGGTGGGTCAATTCATGTAATGGAACCATCAACATCACCTCTTTTTTACAAGAGGAATATAGTCATGGTTCACAAAAATAATTTTAACCAACACACCACACACCGAATCTCACAAAACCCCACAGCACCGAGTGAGAAAATGCACTAAGCTCCAGAAGTAGCGATGACCCCTCATCAACCAAGACTCATATGGCACGAAATGCTGGCCGGGCCAGCGACACCACCTTAGCGTGCTATCCCCTGGTCATGGAACTGGGGCCTGAAGGGCCCGGGTTCGAATCCCCCCCGAATTTGCAACTTTTTCTTGTCCCTCTCCCTCACCTCCTTCAGTCCCCTCCCGGGAACGCTGGTGGTTAGCGGGTTAATATGGCTTCATCAGCTTCTGAATTGATTTAGGAAACTCTATGAAGTTAACTTGAGGACAAAATACTGAACTATATGCCAGAATTACAATTAGTCCGTTAGAGGCCCCAAAATAGGTTAGTATCAGTACAGGCCCCTACTGCACCGATAGCTTTTAAATTTCATTTTAGCGTTCATTTCTTTCATGTTTTTTAACAGATTTTTAAAGTTTATCATCGGAAAAAGGTTACGGAAATTGGCCATTTGGCGGATGAAGGCTGCATTTAATTACCCTTTACAACGAACAAAAAGAAAGGCTTCACCATTATACAGATCTTGATATCGGGGGTTTTACATGCACAAATGCATGTAAAACTTGGCTCTGTGCATGCAGAATTTATCGCAGTGCAAATGTATAATTTTTGTATTTGTCAGCTCATCTTTGAAGAAAAAATCAGGGGTTGTGCATGTATTTTATTTATAAATCGAGCCCTGGCAACAACAAGACATTCACATTATTCCATTTTGATAAGTTTGTTCCAGCCAAGCTGACCCTCTGCCAATCACCCAGCAATATATGTCCTGTATATTAGTTTTTTTTACAAAAACACACACCCCTGTTCCTTGTTGAATTACATGAAACTGTTTTTTGTAACATGCAGTTTTCTCGAAACCACAAGTCGCTCTCGCCTGTGCTTTCCCCGCTTCCTCGCGTAGCTGTAAAACAAAGAGCAGCACACAAGTGGCACTGTAACAAGTAGAGTGTTTCCCAAAGAAGTTGTGCAAAGCAGATACAGTGGAGGATTGCATATATCCCCCTCATCCCTCCTCCCCAACACCCCACCCCCCCCCATACACTACAAACACCCCACCCCTATGCACCACCCCCCCTCCTCCCATCCCCACCCCCCTTCCCAACACCGCCAACAAAACACCCCCACAACCCCACCGCCCTCCCCAACAACCCGCCCCCACCACACCACCACAGCCTCCACCACCCCACTCTCCTCCCACTCCCTCCCCAACACCCGGCCCACCGCACCCCCCCTCTCCGTCTCCCACCCCCCCCCACCCTCTCCCACAAGCCCCTCACACCCCCCCCCCCCCAACCCCGCCACACCCACCCCCCTCTGACAACGCCCAACGCCCCACCGCCCCTTCTCCCCAGACCCCCTCCACCCCCCCCCCCTCACCCACCCCCCCTACCCCCCCCCCACCCTCCCCAACCCCACCATCACCCCCCCCCCACCCCCCCCCCCTCACCACCCATCACCACCCCCCCGCCCCCGGTCACACCCCCTCCCCAAACCCGCAACGACCCCACCATCCCTCCCCAACCCCACCACCGCACACTCTACTCCCCCCTCTACTCCCCAAACACCACCCAACACTCCTAATCACACCTACCAAGCTAACCCCTCCCCAACACCCCGCAACACCCCCCCCCCCACATCCCTCCCAACACCCTCAACACCCACCCCCAATCCCCACCACCCCGCACACCCACGCAACCCCCACCAGCCCCCCTCCCACCACCCCCGGAACCGCCCCCCTCTGCCACCCCCCCCTCCCCAACACCACCCCCACCACCGCACCGCAACAACCCAACCCCCTCCCCAACACACACCCGCAAACACCCCCCTCCCCAACACACACAGCAACACCCCCACCACCCTCCTCACCACCGCTCCCCAACACCACCGTCATCAACAAAACCCAACCCAACCCAAACCCCATCCCAACCCCGCAACCCAACCCCACCCGCGTCCCCCACTCCCCACCCTAATACCTCCACACAACCCCCGCCCCACAACACCGCTCAACCCCCCCCCCCCCCGCCCCATCCTCCCATCACTCTTCCACCAACCATCCCTCACCCACCCAACCCCCGGGACCCGATCGGTCCGCCCCCTCCCGGGCGCTCAACCCCCCCCCCCCACTCTGTCCTGCCGCCCCACCACCCCCCCCTCCTCCCCCACCCAGAGGCGACCCTCATCCCTGACCTGCCCTCCCCCGCCCCCTCCTACCCCTATCAACCCCTCCTGCACCCCCCCCGCCCCTTTCCCCACCCCCCTTCCCCCCCCCCCCCCGCCCCCCTCCCCCCCCCCTTCTACCCCCCCTACCTTCCCCCCCCCTCACCCCCCCCCGCCCGTCGTCTGTCCTCGCCCCCCCCCCCCTCCCCCCCCCTTCCCCTACCCCCCCCCTCCCCCCGGAGTGCTTCACGCCCTCCTGTGGCTTCCCACCACCCCTCCGGCCCACGCCCGCCCGTCCCCCTCCCTACCCACGTCCCGACCCCCCCTTCCTCCCAACCACGCTACGCGCCCATCCGCCCCTCGCCCCGCCCTCCCGCCCTCCCCCCGACCCCTCCCGGCCCTCCGTACCGCCTTCTCACGCCCCTACCCTCCCGGCCCCTTGAGTGAGTGTCCCCCGCCCCCCCACACTCCGCCCGCCGTGGAATGCCCGCTTTCCCTCTCGTCCCCCTCCCCTCCTCCCCACCCCCCCTCGTAGCCTGCACACAACCCACCCCCACCCCACTCCCCCCCCTCCCCACACCTACCGCAACAACCCACCCCCCCCCAAATTATACCCCCAAACAACTACCAATCACCCACCACACAACACCCCACCGCCCTCCACACACCACAACACCCCAACACACCGTCAAACACAAACACTCCAAACCCCACCCCCCCCCCCACCTCCCCTCCCACACACCCCACCCCCTCCCAACACACACCTAACACCCCCCCCTCAACCCTCCGCCCCCCTCCCAACACCCCACAACACCCCAACACACACGCCCCACCCCTACTCCCCACACCCTCTCACCGACCCCACCCTTCTAAACCCTCGACCCCACCACCCCCCCCCTCCCAACCCCCCTTCCACAGCCCCCCCCAATCCTTCCCCAACCCCCCGCGGCCGACCCCATCCCATTCCCCACATCCCCGGCTCCACCCACCCTCTCCATCACCGAACTTCCACCCTGAAACACCCCCCCCGTCGCCCTCCTCAGATCGCCCCCTGCCCCTCCCTCCTCACCCCGCCCCCCTCCCCCCACACCCCTCTCCATCCCTCCATACGCCTCATGCCCTCACCACGCGGCCCTTTACCCCCTCCCCCCCCCGCCGCGCCCGTCACGTCCCTCCCCCCCCCGCCGCCTCCCCCCTCCCCCCCGCGCTCCCACCCCCTGTTCCCCCCTCTCCCTCACATCTCCCCTGCCCCCTCAACACGCGCCCCCCCGACCCCTTCACCCCCGCTCAGTTGCCACGCCCTCATCCCACCCCCCCCCCTTCCCCCGCCGTCAACCGGTTACTCCCACCCCCCCCCCCCCGCCCCCCTCCCCCCCTCCCCCGCCCCCTTCTCCGCTTATAAACATAAATATTGCATATCCAATTTCACTGTTTCAGCTATACAGCAACTACTGCATATTTACCTTAGGTAATTTGTACACAAAACTGCGCCCTTTAATTGGCCCACATGCATTTGACCTAAATTTGATACCAACAACAGATGATGCCAGACTAGTCTTTCATGTAGTGAAGGGATTTTTGGCACATCCGATGTACCGTTCAGCGATACAGCCATTATGCATATTTAATTAGCTCAGTTACATACCTAAGAAGGCCGCATATATCACTTACTCTCTCCAAAATGGCACAAATGCCCACCCATAAATAGCTCTCATGCCATGAAAGGAATTTTGTGTATCCCGGTGTACCATTTCTTGCAAACAATTATAGCAATACACACAAACTGATTGTTTTGCATATTCAATTAGCTCATTTTGCATACTTAATTTGCCCAAAATAGGCCAAATCTAATCAGGTCGAGACTCTTCACCCGCTTCTTTCCACCAATTTACAAACCAATCACGCCTTACCGAATCCGCTGAAAACTTGTACACAAGCCTTTTTTCCTTAATTAATGCAAATTAGAAACTCTTAATTAGCATATTTAACGGCCCAAAATGCCACTTTGACCCAATTATGATTTCCACACAAAAAGTGCATGACATCAGTATTCTTATTCTTTCATTAGCGAAGAATTTTGCCTATCCGATGTACTGTTCAGAGATACCGTAATTATTCCATATTTAATTAGCTCATTTTGGCATACCTAAGCGCTAACCGCATATATCACACACGTTCAAATTGCAAAAAAAATGCGCCCCCATGATAGGTTTCATGCAGTGAAGAATTTTGTATGCCAGATGTACCCGTTAAAATTACACGCCATACGCCTGATTTTTGCATATTATTACGTTCATTTGAACCCCTTACTCTGGCCCGAAATACGCCCGCAATCTAATCAGTTCGAGAACTCCCGCCCTTCCCTTCCACCAAGTTACAAATCAGTATAAGAATAATACGACGCCTTACGGACTCTGAAATTGTACACACAAGCCTTGCGGTAAAATTTGTTCGTAAAATTAATGCAAATTAGATGACTTAATTAGGCATGTTTTATTTTACGCCCAAAAATCTAATCAAGTCGACTCATGGACCACCCCACCGCTCCTTTCCACCAAGTTACACCATCGTAGCCCTACTGAACTTGCCATATAAATCTGACACAAGCAGGTGAACACGGAACGGCGAGCAGACAGACAGATGGCATGACAGACAGACAGACGACAGACAGACAGACAGACAGAAAAAATGATTACTAAGTCCCTGTCTGCCGACAAGTTCAGGCTAAAACAACATCATTTCCAAAATGAAAACATGGGCACTGATCTACTTATATTGATTTTTATACTTGTTGTTGGTGTACTTCCCCCTTTGATAAGTCTTCTTGTTTTGTACATCCTGTTTTTGTACACCCCAAATCACAACACAGCCCCTATACTGCCAAATAATCACATGCTAACCTAATTTTATTGTAAGGAAACAAACCCTGAATCACAATTCTTTTTTGAAGGTGTTTTTTTTAATTTGTAAAAAAGGTTACAAACAAAAAAAAAGCCCACCATTTTTTAGACTTGTTGCTACTAAACTAGTCTAGGCCTGAGCTAGTCTAGGCCTAGCACTCCCTTCCCTTTTTTGGGGAAATTGTTCTTGACGGCGCAGCAATTTTGGAACTTTTTAGGGAACGATTCAGATCGTTGAGAAACCTTGTTATACTAATGCCAAGCTTCGATGATTTGGGTTGTTATTTTGGAAGAAATATGGGCCAAATCTGTCATGTAATTTCGTAGTTCGCCAAATTCTTCTCGTGTAGGTTACTAATTTTATGATCTTTTTGTGCCCGTTTTTACTGTCCGTTTCGCTATCCTTACCTCATACTTTTATTAAACTCCAAAGGTTATATATGGTCTTCCCGAATGTCTTGAGTACCGTTCACACAGTTTTTAATTCCAGGCAATCAGATAAATGAAGAAAATAGCATTTGAAGCTGTTCTTTTAACTACTCACAGAAAGCCACCATTTTAAATGTTTAGCAAGTTCGTGATTAGCGTTTCTCGAAACTTGTTGATTCTCTAAAATGGTCGTAATTTTCGTAAATTTTGGATTGGATTCTTGGAAAGTAAAATGCCTGTGAATGTTGTAAATTGGATGTAGATTTCAATAAATGTTTACTTTTGTGTACCTTATTTGGTTAGGTTTTATATAACTTTAAAGATGTGAAATCTCTAAAATTGTAGCTAGTATTTTCACATCTAGGGAACACCTTTGTTTTCTTGACTGATCAGCTGATTACTATTAGCATAATATTCCAATTTAGATCCTCAGCCAATGAGAGACTGTGGGATTTTGTAAACGTCAGAAATTTTATTAAGCCAATCACTTTCAAGCAGGGTGTATTCCGATGAGTCCTTTGTTGTTACTTTCTCTGGGTTTTGTTTTTAGACAACAGCGCTCAGAGTCGTGGGTTACCCCCGAGAAGGGCAAGACCATAGCCGCACAGCAAGCTAACCATGAGCCGGTGCAGGGAAGAGCAAACCATAATTTCCAAAATAAACCTGAATCAAAAAGTCAGGATAGGGATGACTCAGGAGCTAGAGAACAAGCCTCTAGTGACCGGTGTCTCCTAAATTAAATCTGGCTAATTGCCTAATGTGTCGCATGCCTACCGCCTACAATATAATTGGGTCTGAGATTAAATAAGGCTTGCTTACCTGCTACCACCTTGAAGGCAGGAAAAAAATGGGCCAAATAAACTGGGTCATATCCTGATCAATGATGCTAGTCGATTGATTAGTGTGATTGATATCACTAAATATAAAATACAATTTATTTGGTATCAATTTTAGATTTAAAATAAGTTCTATTCTTAAGTTGAAAGATTAAAGGATTTGTTTTAATAAAAATTGTTCAAGATATTAACAACAGGAAATAGTGGTTTTTTCTTTCTTTCAAGTGATTATTGACGTTCATTCTGGATCTCTCCTGCATGGCAACTTAGTAAAATATAAATAACATTTACCAAATTTGAGTTCAATTTCTCTTGGAACTTTAACAATTTTGGCATTCAAAATGTACAAATAATACTTGAAATTGTCTGAAAGCATTTTGTTTTGGTGCTCTCTTGATGCTTAATGACATAAAATATCTTTTGCACTGATTATACTGTTTGACACAAAGAAAAGGGTGTTCCGTGGTGGTAGTCTTGTTTTGTCTCTTCTATTAAGTATAATGTAAACATAGGTAAAGGTGTAACTTGTTGAGTATTCATGACACGCTAGGGCCCACGGAATTAATGAATATGGGGTGCCGTGGAGTTGTTTTGAAATTTGCCGCTCCTTAAAAATAACTTCTTGTTGAATCATCTCTGAAATTCACATTGATGGGTTACAAACCGGTAGAGTGGTGTTTAACACCCCGAGCGGGGGGGCGGTAGATCTTCACAATCACATTAATAGCTCGGGCGGGCTTGATACCGTCCCACCACCCCTGGACCCAGACCTCTGGGGTTGCTAGTTTGTGTTAAATATTACAGGCTAAGAGTAGGGAACTTTAGGATATCCTGTGGAAATATTTAGGCGTTGAGAGCGCAGCCCCGGTTCCCTCTACAGCAACTGGCGCAGCGTGGGATAAAATAATCTTTCATCTATCAGATATTTGGCTCACAAAATTGAAATTGATAATGATGAATTCAAAACAATTACCAAGGGTCCCAGAACCCAGAACTGAAAATTTTCAAATGTGCTAATAAGCAAATGGCAAAGGTGAAGAATTCCAGCCTTGCTCAAATCCAGCAAATGAACTTGAGAACAAGTTGAAAACTTTGAATGACCCATTGGCAGAGATGGGGCTCGTCGGGTTGAAAATGATCAACCAATTACAACCTTGACAGAGCAAATCAAACAGTCACTGATGGAGAGACGATGGGGAAGGGCCTACATGGTTCTGACACGACAAAATTGGGGCCACCCCAACACAGAGCTGAATCAAACACCTATTTATTGATGGGACTTCATCATGCCCGACACTATCTGTTGTAATTTGAATTGCTAGCAGAGTACAACAATTGGATGCTATACCAAAGCTGTTTAATTTGGCTTTTAACCTTCAAGGTGCAGCAAAGAACTGTGCTAGGGAGCTTGGAATGTTCCTCAAAAGCACCATTGTTTCCATCTCTGTGTGAGTGTGTGTTGAACGCATAAGTGTGCTGGTCTGGGGTGGGGGGGAGATGAGCACCAGAAGATTGTTCTGGGTAAATTGATACCAGAAAAATAAGTCTGAATGAGTCTTTGCCTAATGTGGCACAGAAATAAAACAGGACAATGGGTTAAACTACTATCTTTGCCTACAATAGCTAGAAATCACTTTCTACTCAGAAGAAATTGTTGGCATCAAGCAAAGTATTTCACTAATGCTTGAATGATAGCCCACGTTAGATTGAGCGTCGCGAGGAACACCCACCCCACATCATTGCGATACCCTGCTGCCTTTAAGGGATTGCAAAACTTGAAACATAAGCTTTTTTTATAAAGCGGAAGATTGCCGGCAGCACAGTTCGCCACGTCAATCAAGATTAAAACAACTGATGAATGACCAAGGAAACAACTTGAATGACTGAACAGAGAATTTGAGCCCCAGTTGGGTAACCATAGAAAGTTAAAAAAAGGAATCCTCCCTCTCAAGCATATGCTGGCTTGGAAATTGTCACTAAAGGTAGCCTGGCGGGCAGGTAGGTAAAGGGGCCTGCATAATTGCATCTGGGGGAGTGGCCACATTGTAAGCAAATGGACTGGTACAACTGTACATGGGAAGTGGTTTGCTTTGAGATGGTAAGGGTTTGGGCTGGTCCCAGCTGCCGCTTGTCGGTGTTTATGTGGTTTTGGTGGAGACATATAGTCGCGCTTCCATGTGTAGTAATGGGTAAATCTGGCTAACCGAGTTCATGGTTGAGGCCTCAAACCATGTAAGAATTGTTCACTATTTGAAATTTATGATAGAGGCTTGGGGACGTGTCGTGACATGCAGGCAATACTCCTATAAGGGTTGGTGGCGGTAGTGTTTCATGGTGGGTGCTGGGGGTGGTGAAGCATTTGAAAATTGCTCCAATGAAATTGGCATAGGAACTTCCCGCATGTGTAACTGGTGGTTCACGATTTCATGGGGGAGTGTTATGATTGGCATTTTCGTGGTAATGTTGTTTGGGGTGTGGTTCGGGTAGTGGGTTGGTAGTTTAGGGGTGGTGGGGGTGGGTAGTATTATATCGTGGCTTCGCATGTGTACCTGTAGTACACGAGTTTCATGACTTCGTTTCATGGGTGGTTAAGAAGGTGTGGGGGGTGTGGTTGGGGGGACACTTGTGTATTGTCTTTTTAACATGTGGGGCCTTGGTTGGGGTTTGGTGTGTTGTGGGGGGGTGTGCTTGGGTCTCGTGTGTGGGGTTGGTAAAAAGGTGTCGGGGCAAGAAAATCTTTTCTAGCATGATGGAACCTAAAGTTCTGGAGATTGAAGTATGAGAAAATGTTCATTATATAGTTGTTCAACAAAACATTTGGCTTCATGTCTCGAAGCTCATCATTTGTCATTGTAAATGAATGCATAATAATTTAGTCCTGTTGTGCCTATCTACTCCAAGATGCATGTCCAATAGTTAAAACTTTTGTGTCAAATACAGAGACGCAACAGTATGATACATTGAGATTGCATCGAACCCCAAAAACTAAATAGTTTTTAAAAAATAATGATGAAAATTAAATTATTCATCACCTTCAGATGGAGTATTGAGAGGAGACAATCATCCACTGTACTACTCTTATATGTGTAGATGTACTCAACTTTAATACACAGTTACAACCAGTCTAAAAGAAAGGGTATATCCTTCTTATATTAGACACTGATGAACAATGAATAATTCTGTTCTTTACTAATGTCTTGGTGTGAATATCAGAAGTATAGGTCTTCAGACGGAGAAGTCCCTCCCGATGTACTTGGGAGCGGATTTTTCCACTGGAGATGAACATGTACTTGGACAGCAGATTGTTTCCTGTTGGAAGTGACCTGAACTTCTGTTTGATTGACTATACAAAAAATTCAAAAAAAAACCAGCTACAACTTGAACTGTGGGCACTGTCAACTTTTAAATCTATAACAATTTGAAGTTTGAAATGATTTGATTATTGAAATTGGGGGCAGGACGAGCAAACTGATGGCGGTTTTAACGGGAAAAATGGATCAAAGTACTAGTGTCCCAGTCTGGGAGGGGGGTTCATGTACTTTAAGGTAACTCCTTGAAGTCAGCAACGGCAGGGGACTACTGGAGAAGAATCTACTGTGAATAAAGAATATGTCCGACTTGGCTACTTCTACACTTTCCTCTTCATGTTTGAACTTTCAACTGGCGGCATGCCATTCAGGGAAGGAATTCTGCGCAGACTGTAGGAAGATTTCACGTCAAAACGACACTCAATCAGACCATCAACAAGCCACGCTTCACAGATGGGCAGCTCGAAGAATTTCGACTATGTTTTTCTAAATGACTTAAACTGTAAAATTAAATGTAAACTATAGTAGCATTAATTTAAAATAATAATAACAACAATAATGCCTAAACATTTCCATTTTAACATATTCACGGTAATTCAATAAATTTGTAAATACTGTGTTTGTAAATCCTAAGAAATTTCGAGGACGAAACTGATTGTTTTAGGTAGTGGGGGGGGGTGTGTGTAACGGGACACCATATTTTGGACTAGTGTACTAAACTCAGTGCTAGCCTGAGTCTTAGCGCTATGCCTGCTCAACTACAGACCCTTTGATTGTTCTTGACGGCGCCGCATGTTGGAACTTTTGGGACGATTCAGATCGTTGAGAACATTGTCATATGTCAAAGCTTCATGATTTGGTTTGATTTATTTTTGAAAAATATGCCAAATTCTGTCAGGTAATTGACGTATTTCGCCAAATTCTTCGCGTGGTAGGTACTAAATTTTTGATCTTTTTGTGACCAGTTTACTGTCCTGTTTCCCTATCCTTCCTCCATATTTTATACTCCCAGGTTGATTATATGGTCATTCCACGAATGTCCTTGATTAGGCCATGATCACACAGTATTTAATTCCTAGGAATCAGATAATGAAGAAAATACAGATTTGGTAGGGTTGATTACTCACGAAAGCCACCATTTTTAATGTTTGCAAGATTCCTGAGTAGCGTTTCTAGAAAATTTGGTTTGGGATTCCTCTAAAAATGTCGTAATTTTCGTAAATTTTGGATTCTTTTTGGAGAATGTAAGCCTGTGCAAATGTTCAATCTTTGACGTAGATGCGAATCAATTTAACTTTGTGTTATTTGTTAAGGTTTAAGAATAACTTTAAAGATTTATAAATCCTCTAAAATTGTAGGCTTGTATTTTCCCCATCTAGGAAACCCTTTGTTTTTCCTCTTTGATCGATCCACTGCATTCTAATAGCATAATATTCCAATTTAGATGCTAGCCAATTAGAGCTGTGGATTTGTAACGTCAGAACTTTTAGGCCATCACGTTTAAGCAGGGTTTATTCGACTGGGAGTCTTCTGTTGTTACTAGTGTTACTTCCTGGGTTTGTTTTTTAGATAACAGGGCTCAGTCGGGGCTTTAGGCCCCGAGAAGGGCAGACCATAGCCCACAAGCTGGCTAACCATAGCCGGCTTGCAGGGAAGAGCACCCACTCAATAATTCCAAAATAAACCTGCATCCAAAGTCACGATAGGATGACTCAGGAGCCTAGAGGAACAAGCTCTATTGACCGTGTTCTCTAAATCCAATCTGGCTAATTGCCGGAGGTGTAGCAGCCTAGGCCTACAATATATTGGTGTCTGAGATTCAAATAAAGGCTTGCTAAAACCCCCCCCTTTTGAAGCCAGGAAACAATGGCCAGATAACTGGTTTCATACTTGATCAATGATGCATATCGATTGATTATTGGTGATTGATATCACTAAATATAAAATCAATTATTTGGTATAAAATTTTTTAGATTTATATAAGCTTTCTAAGTTGCAAGAATTAAAGGAATTTGTTTTTAATGTTCCAGATATTACAAGGAAGTTTTCTTTCAAGTGACTATTTGACTTCATTCGATCTCCTTCATTGCTAAATTAGTAAAAATAAATAAACATTTAACCACATTTGAGGTTATTTCTCTGGAAACGGTAACAATTTTTGCAATTCACGTCAAATGTACAAAATAACTTGAAATTGTATGGAAAGCCTTTTTTTTGGTGTCTTATTGATTTACTTAATGAAATAAAATATCTTTGCACGATTATAGTTTTGAAAGCAAAAAAGGGTTTCCTGTTATTTGTTTTGGCTCTTCTATTAAGTATAATTAAACATAAGGTAAAAGTGTAACTTTGGTTGAGTAATATCATGACACGCTAACCACACGAATTAGAATATTTTCATTAGTGTTTGCAAATTTTTGGGGTTGCCGCTCGTAAAATAACTTATTGTTGAATAATCTCTGAATTCACTTTGATGGGTTAACAAACCACCGGAGGTGGTGTTAACACCCCAGGGGGTTGGCGGTGATCTCACAATCACAATTAATAGCTCTCGTGTCCCCGCGTGCTTGATACCGTCCACCACCCCCCTGGACCCGAGACCTCTGGGGTTGCTAGTTGTGTTAAATACAGGCTAAGAGTAGGGAATGTTAGACAAGCCTGTGGAAATATAATTTAGGTGTTGAGAGCGCAGCCCCGGGTCCCCTACGTATTTCACACTGACCATGACAACCTGAGAAAATTTGGTTGAAATGGACCAAGCATTTAGCATAGTTGCAATTTTAAAATAATAAAAGAATGCCCATTTAAGTGGCCCAGCATTTTGACCACAATTATGATTCACACAAAAGATGTACCAGATAGTAGTCTAATGTAGCGAAGGAATTTGCATATCTAATGTACCATTTAAGCGCTACAGCAATTAAGACATATTTAATTAGATAATGGCATCAAACAATGCCATTTAATTGATTCCACTTGCACTTTGACCACAATTGTGATCATACAAAAGAAGTCCGGCATAGAAGGTAGTAGCGAAGGAATTTTGAAATCCAATGTACAATTTCAGTGATCCAGCAATTATGCATAATTTGAATTAGATAAATTGTATCAAAAAATAGCCCCTTTAATCGCCCAAATGCACTGTACCCAATTATGATCACCCAAAAGGAGCATGGCATAGTATTCTTTCATGCACGAAGGAATTTTGCCTATCCGTGGTACGGTTCAGAGATATCCGTAATTAAGCATATTTAATTAGCTCATTGATACCTAGCCGCATGTATCACACACGTTCAAATTGCACAAAAGAGGCGCACATGATGCTTTCATGAGTGAAGGAATTTTCAATATCAAATGTAACGTTTCAACATTATAGCAAGTACGCGTTTTTTGGACATATTACTTAGCTCATTTGCAACTTAATTTGCCCGAAATAAGCACAAAATCTAATCAGTTCGGGAACTTCCCAGCCCCCTCCCTCCCAACAAGTTACATCAGAATCGCCTACGGAACTCCAGAAAACTTGTACACAAGCCTTGCGGGAAAAGTTTCGTTAATTATGACAAAATTAGATACTTAAGTGCATATTTACGCCCAAATCTAATCAGGTCGAGAACTTGTGGACACGCTCTTCACAAGTACATATCAAGCCTACGGAACTCCAGATAAACGTTACACAAAGCCCGGAACACGACGTCCAGGCAGACAGACAGCATGACAGACAGGACAGACCAGCAGGACAGACAGAAAGTTGATTACTAAGTATCTGCGAACAAGTTCAGGCGAGAAAAAAATAAGAATCAAATGCTCATTGTACCACATGAACCCAGGAGCAAATTCTAAATTCCCAAGTCGGAAGAGGAAAACCCTTGTCAATGAAACGCTCCCACAAGCCAACAGACTTGGTGTATTTTTCTTTCATATACACATCATGTACACCGAGGGTGGTTTGAACCAAACCCATAATGCAGGCCTTGTCTATTACCACACTGTACTAAAAATGTCAGTACTAAGGGATAAAGAGTGTTCTAAGTTTAAAGAATCACAGAAACCTCATGATCAGCTAAAAATTCAACTAAGTACTAACGCTTGGGGGCTAAAATAAGTGAAAAGTCCAGGGTTTTTATGTGTTACATTTTGCGGGATTCACATGACCCTCTTGAGGTGAAATTGCCCAAAAAATGGTGCATTGTGGATTGACCCAATACTCCTATCGATGTACACACTGGTATTCAAGATAGCTAACCCAGCCGTCACCCATAAGGTTACTGAAACAGTGGAAATTTTCACTTGACTTTATAGTCAACCTGTTAGCCGACGATCAATTACCCATCCTGCTAGCAAACTATTTAGTCTGCCACAATGCACCTACACCTTAAACTCCGAATTCCCAACAAATTGGTAGGCCTATTTAAAAAAACACTCTGAAAAAAGAACAGGAATGTTCGTTTTAGTTGGGAAAAGCTGTGATGGAATGTAGCATGTGCTCTCTATTAAACTTAAGCCAATCATCTACTTCTTGAATGAGCTATTGTGGATTTGGATGACTTTTAAAAGCCAAGTTCATGAGGAAGTTTTTTAATTTTGACACCTGTTACATTTTGGAAATGAAATGTTGGCCATGTATCTTCAATTGTAATTCCTTTGCCACTGCTTAAATTGTTCAGTGTATTTGTCATGGGTACCTGCTCTAACCTCATATAATTTCATGACTAGGGGAATCTCTGTGTTTAATTTGCTTTTATAATGTTTCACTTCCCACCCCCCAGATTGCCAAAATCGGCAAATATATTGGTATGTTGAACAATGATAACGTTTCAGTCTGACAACTGGCTCATGTCAACAACAATAAAGCTTAAACACCTGGCATTTTACAGTGGCCAATTAATTAGTGTAAGTCCGACTATCTCGCCATCTCCCAAACGTTCTCCACACAACCCCCTCTACTGATTTGGTTACTTTCTTTCAGTTCTTAGTGGGCCACAGTAAACAAGAAACATGTTGGTGCTGGCACCAATTAATGCCCGCGCACTGGCAAAATTTATAAAAACATCCGAAATAGCCAAGAATTGAGAGAAATAAATAACATTTTTCCAAGCAAAACAAAAACAATGCTTAGTGTATGTGAACTTTTTTATTGAAAACTGATGGTATTCACTATACTCTTAGTTCAAGTTTACTGTAGTACCTAATAGTCGACTCGAACCATCGTAACTGATGTCAGCTGTCAGAAATTGGCAATATTTCTGAATATGCACTGAATACCCAGGCACTGCTGCACTTCGCCCAACTAGCCTGATATTTGACTCCACTTAACACGTGGAAATAGAACCCTTGGTACAGATCCAATATAAATTTGTATAAAAACACTGAAATATATAACATCTCATCTCACCTGTATCCACTTTTTAACTTACACACAAAAATATTTGTGTTTGGTCATAAATTTTATGCCATGTTCATACACTCACAACCATTACGTAATTTTAACACTGTTCATCATTTCAATTGTTATGAAAAATTGTTATGACCAAGGCTCTTCATGCTTCAATACAAGCAAAAAACTCCATATCTGTCAAGTTATTCAACATCTCTAGCCCCGCGGCAATAATTACAGGTCCAGCCCTGATATCGCTATAAAGCCTTGTCCCCCAGACCCTTGAAGTTAACTCTAAGTAGTCAAATTTGTCATCTACAGAAAGCTAACCATTTTTCTCATCTATCCTGTGAATATGAGCACATAATATTTTTTTGCTGAAAAAAAGTTTAATTTTCTATTCCCTAACCTGGTATAAATAATGACTACTCAGTGATATTTACAGTGGTTGGTCTGCCTGAGGTCATAGAGGATAATGTTGTCCCTTATTCATGTAATTAAATTGCTGATCATTAATCGATGTCACTCAATATCAATGGCCAACACACATTTGCATTGTTATCTTCCATTTCATTTAACTCAGTAAATCTGTATACAGAACCAATGATGTGATAAAATAAACATGGTAATAATTACAGCATGTTGAATTAAACAGGCATGAGAATGAACTTTCAGAAAAAAAACTGAAAGCGGAAAAAAACTGAAAAAACGCGTGAAATCCAGCAGAAATACCCCAAATCGGGCTGAAAATAAATCAAAACGCGTAAATTCGGGCCAAAAAAAAACAAACTGAATTCAGTTTTTAAACTGAAGATTCTCATGCCTGATTAAATAAAATAAAAGATTAATTAAATACAGGATGTTTTTAAATGGTTGAGGATATTACACAATGCATATAGGAAAGGCGTGTATAGTGAAATAATGATCATAGGACTACAATGATCAAAAAATAGTTGCCACACTTGATGCAATAATGCAACTGTCATGCTTACAACTGAGAACAGAATTGGTCAAATCATGCCATTTTAATGTTGAGTGGCAATGGAAATTGTACCAACTGTATAAATAATTTGCATTAACTGTAGACAAACCATATTTTAGATTGTAATATCCTCATGGGAAAGAAGTCAGTTAACAAATTTTACAGATGAGACAAAAATACAAGATTTCAAATTATACCAATATCGCAGCTTTGATAGCAAGAGTGGTGGGGTGGAGGCTGAGGATCAGGTAGTGCCCTTTAAATGTTTAACATCGACAGCCTTTCTCGTTTTCCATTCCCTACATTTGTTAGATTAATTAAAAGCGAAATTGTACTGCTGCTTGCAAGCAAAGTTTCGGGCACCTTTTCACCCACGCATTTGGACCAAATAAACAACACACGTTTATGTAAACACTGATTTGTCACCTTTCCATCTTGTATGGGTCCTATTTCCTGTTAGCAAGGTAAGCACTAGTTAAGTATGGACAGGATTCAAATCTGTATGGGAAATAAACCAACGTTTTTAATAACTTCAAAGGTACATTTTGTGATTCTAGCACCTTCTGTTTTATTCATGGTTCACTAGATATCCTTGAGAAAAGCTTATTCCCAAGAGTGAGTGAGTGAGTATTAAGATTTAGCGACAACTCAACACAATTGTGTTATATCGTGTCATTACGGTAAAAAAAAATCTAACCTTTTAAATTCAAAATCATTTTAAAACATACACCACAGTAAATTCTAATCAACATTTTTTTTTTAATTAACAATATTTAAACCAACAATTGTAAATAGATACATATCATACACTGATGAACCAAATCATCACCCATCCATGTATAAAATAAGATAACCCAATTGAATACAACAATTCATATAGAAAAACACAGCTTCACAAGATACACTGATCAAATCTAAAAATTACGGTATACACATCATACACTGATGACAAAGTTCATCACCTATCCATGTATCATGAAAAAAATTCAACTACAGAT